>JACEIK010002889.1:73774-91875 GCA_018107945.1 Datura stramonium
GACTGCTAATATGAATTTAACAAACGGTAATTAAATAGATATAGTGTGTATTGAAATTTTCTTCTATTTAAATTATAAAAGAATTAACTTTATTTATCTTCTCATTCGAAATTGTACGATGACAGACTAATTTTCCCCAAACCATCGATATATACTTGTTTCTTGACTTACATACAATGATATATGCAAATACCAAGAGATTTACACTTAACTATGAAGTTTTATATATCACTAAATTAATTGAGAAGAACTTATCCATATGCTAAGAACATGTTGGTGAAATGATTAAGGAATAGGACATTAAAACAGTGCATGTGGCAATTGTTTGCAGGCTATACTATTAACGTGTTTTTAAAGAAAGCAATAGTAATTATATATCTCTTGTACATGTCCTTAATTAAGACAGATCTTTGTATAATGGGATCGATCACATTCTTAAGAGATTAATTAGCAAAACCATTGTCTAATCTTTTCTTTATGGATTAATTAATCGAATCCGATCTCATTAAATTGAAAAAAAAATTAACTTGAAGATAAATGAAGATTCTTTCAGAAGAGACGTGATTAATTGGAAGAGGGTGTCTAAATGGACTAGAAAATGTGTTTGTGAATTCAGAATTTAAAATTAACAAATTTTATTTTTTTAAAATTTATATGTGTCAATCTTTTATATGTATACATAAAAAAGAAGAGAGATAATTAAAGAATATCGAAGTTGTTAATTGTGGTTTAATCTAGATCCGTTAGTGGGAGGTTGTTTTGTGCAAAAGCACATGCTTTTGGTAATAGAAAATAAAGATTATAAGAGTAAAGGCTATTAATTAACTATATGCTATTTTATTATTTTAATATATTTGACCAAGCAGTATAGTTTGAAAATTTGGATCTTAACAAATAAAAAAATAAAAAAAAAAGGAAAACTGTGTGTTGATGGATGAGGACTTGGTGTTTTAGTCAAGTCTTTCGTAATCGACAGAGAGGTCCCTCATAAAAATAAATACAAACACCCCTACCCCACTTTTGATAGTTAGGTGTTTTTGTTTTAGAATTATGATGTTCGAATCAGTATGTGTTTTAATTATATTAAAGATTTTATTTTATTTTATTTTAATTTTATTGCTAATGTGTCTATCCAAATAGTTGTATTCTTTGTTATGTGTGAAAAAATCATGATAATAATTAAGAATCGATCAATAATTTTTACTTTCACTTGATATAAATTAGATATAATTTAAATTTTAACATGATTTTTTTTTCCCTTTTTCGACGGATTTTAAAGAATATGTGTCGTAAAATATATGTAAATTTTTTACTCAAATTGCTAGAATTAATTTTAATAACATAAGAGCTATATTGAACTTTTCATAAATCAATTTTTATTTTATTGCATAAAAAATTTTAAATTATAACAAAAATGTCATTCATCTTTCCAAGTATGTATAGTTAGGCGAAGTCGAAAGCGTTTTTATTAAATGACTTTCGTAATAATTAGATAAATTAGNCCATGAAAATGTAAAACCTCTTTTACCTCTTTATATTACTTTATAAAATCCATATTAATGAGTGATTAAAATCCATAATGGCTTGTAATTACATGTTCGTTAATGATTTCTTCCCAATACAAAAGTGGACACTTTAATAATAAATGTTATCATCATGAATTTACTGCCTTATTTGGTTTACAACTCATACTAATTCAATTGAATTGAATTGAATCCACCTTCTTTTTATTTATATATCAAAATCTTCACACGGTTTTCTTCTTATCATTTAGGATCATCATCAACTCCACCAATCATGCACTGTTAATTTATTTACTTCTTAACTAATTAATTCTGCCAATGATGTGGGGGGGAAAAAAAAAAAATAAAAAGCCAAATTCCTAGCCGTGATTTTTGATTGATTTTACCAATCACAAAATATGAATTTTACATTTATGATTCATTTTTCAATCATTTATTTCTTCTTCTTTCTTTCATATAAAAGAAAAAAGGGAACTAAATCAGGTATTTTCACGAGATATTTGGTGGATTCATTAACTTTGGAATAGGTACTAAATAACTTGTGTGGTTCGTTGCCTTTAATTCTTGTTATTTGAGTGGATAACCTTTGAAGATGGGGTGTCAAAATAGTATACCTAATAATTATAATAATTTATTTTTCTTTATTTATACACACATCTATTTTGTGGTCCAAAAGAATTCATTTATTGCGTGGGTATATAATTGAATATTTTTCTATTTTTAAATTTAAAGAAATGATAATAAGGTTGGAAACTACTATTCCTAAAAAAAATATGGTCATTTGAACGATCTATCACATCAAAATAATAAGATATTAAAAGAAGAAGAATATAAAGCGGAAATATTTTGAAGTCATCTGACAACGATTGTGGTGGAATGATAAGTCATCTATCACTTAATTAGAAATTTCGATATTCGAATCTTGAGTATGTAATTACCTTTAGTAAAAAATACTTTACTCCTAATAAAAGATTTTCCAATGCAGATTTGGATAAGTCTGAAGGTAAAAAAGAAATATTTTGAAGTCTGGATGTATTTCAATTTGGACCTACATTTAGGCTCCTCCTTCAGTAGTCTGAATACTGAACAAGCATTTGACTCTATCACACATATCATCCAAATGGACCAATCCATCAATAATTCCACTATCTTACAAACACCAAATGGGAGGGAAAATATATAATGAGAGAGAAGAGAAAAAAAAATAAAAATAGAGTAATATGCTTTTATGCTTCATTTTATGTGTTTATGTTTGACTAACACAAAATTTCATTTTATGTATTTTTAGTTTGATCTAATATGTAGTTTAAAAATATAAGATTTTTTTTTTTAAAAAAAAATTAGTGTTAAGACAAAGAGGTGATAACGTATTAAAGATAAAATTCATCGATTCTTTATTGATTTTACATGTCATGTCATTCTATAAAGAGAACTTTGTAAGATAAAATATGAATATTAAAATTGAAAATTTATTAAATATAAATAAAAAGAACACTACACTTCAGTTTGAAATTAAGTTTACTTGGACTCCTCTAGTTTCCCCATAAATAGAGAGCAATTCTCCCTGCATTTTTTAATATTTATGAAGTTTCTATCAATGTAAATGTTGAAGTCATGTGCACTCTAATCAAGTTAAACTTTAGTCATGTGCCCAGTTTTAGTATTACAGTGAATTCATATTAAATATATAATTGATAATTGATAATTGATTTAGGAGTTTTAGTCAATTTTCACTTTATTTATTTCCAAAACTACAACCAGCCATATTTGTGTGTCTCTCTTTTTTCTTAATTACAATGATATTTTTTCCATTTTGAGATGTTCCCAAAATATTTGATTACTCTATTTAAATCATATTCACTCAAACATTATTACATAAAGTAATAAATTTTAATAATTTAATTATACAGGATTTCACAAGTACATAATTACTAACGGAGCCAGAAATTTAATAAAAATAGTGCAAATCTGTTTTTCAATTATTTAAAAAAAATACAAAACTAAATGTACATTAATAATCCGCATAGAATTATTCTTCACCTAAGGTGGCTCTACACTAACTTTGTCATCTAAAGGAAAAGAAAACAAAATATGACAATCAAAAGAATAAAAAAGGATTTCAAACACTTTTTGTAAGACAGGTTTAAGAATTTCTAAAAAATCTTAAAATGGGATGTTTAACAACTAATCACCATTTTAAGGATGTGAATGCATTAATTAAGTAGAAAAAAAAAGGGAAACAAAACCAAAATTAATTAAAGTTGAGTACTTTATTAGCATTAGAGAACAAAGTACTTAAGACTAAAACAAGAGTCAAGACTCTAATTTAGACAGTAACAAAAAGGACAATAGCAAAAGCAGCAAAGACCAACATGGGAAGTAAATCCCAGACAAGAAGCCCACAAAAAACAATGAGAATCTTTATTACAAATTGATTCTTCAAAAATCTCCAAATTACCTTAGGCGGGTTTGGAGGGAAATCCTCTGTTTCATATTGTTTTCTTCGATTTCTACGAAATTATTTTACTTCTTCTTCTCCTGCTGCTAACTGACTGCTGCCATTTCCATAACCTTAATAGCCAGTTTAACCTTAACCCTAGTCCCTATTTTCCCACATTAACTCACTTTGTTTGTACATTTTTCTTCATTGCAGCATCATTCTTAACATACCCATCTCCTCCTTCAAAGGCCAAATTCATTGCTGTCACACTTTATAAAGAAAAAGATAGAAAAAAAAGCCATTTTTGTCAGATCTGAGCATACATCTTTCTTCTTCACTTCACTTAGTATGGTCCCTTTCTCTCCATATTTCTTCTTTTTCTGAATACAATGGGTTGTATAAATGAACCTTTTTTTATAGAACTTTAAATTTCACTTATTTTCTTGGACACCACTCACTTTGAAGAAAAATACACCATGTCATCGGAAATGCGCAGCCGTGGCGGTGGCAATGGTGGTGTGGTTGGGACTGGCTTTGATCCAAGCAATCTTCATTTGAAGAAGGAACTAACCCAAATCAAGAAAGCTGCTAAAGTGTTGAGAGATCCAGGGACCAGCTCTTCTTGGCGCTCCCCGCTCAACTCTGCTAGATCTGTAGCTGCAGCAGAAGCACGCAAGCACCATTATTTTCATCATCACAAGGGTAGCAATCTCACTAAGCATCAAATCAGTGGCTCCCTTGATGCTAAAGGAACTATTCTTGAGCAAGTTGACAGAAATGGTGCCACTGGCAACAATGGGAAGGAGAAAGAAAGGGAGAAAAAAGTGTTCCTTTATAATTGGAGGTCACAAAGGTCTGAGAGTGAAAGGAGTAGAAAACTAGGGGATGAGGAAGATATTGAAAATGGCAATGATAATGGGTCTTCTTCAACCCCAGAGGAGAGCGTGGAAGATAGTTTGAGCGATGCGCGGCATGGTGGCAATGATTCCAAGAGTGATACTTATGTAAGCGATAGGTATGCTTCAATGATTTTAAAGTGTAAAGATACTAACTTTATGCCATCTATTAGACGGAACATGAAGAAAAAATCAAATAGAAGTAATTATTCTAGTGCCATTTTAAGACATCATAGTGAAAAGTTGCAGCAGCAAATTGTTCCTAGTAGGATATCTAGAAGAGCATCGGAGGGTTTAGGTATAGGGAGGGATGATTCCACGAGTTTGGTTGATCAATCTGATGATACTGAGGACTATTGTAATTCTGAGGATATAAGGAGGATTTCTGCAGCTTCACCATTGCTCGCTAAGCTTAGGAATAGGAATCGGACTTACTGGTCATCTAAGTTGAGAAATAGTGGGAGGGAGGATTCTTCTTATACATATAGCACCCCTGCCTTGTCCACAAGTTCTTACAACAGATACGCTATTAGAAATCCAAGTACTGTTGGGTCATGGGACGCCACAACTGCATCCCTCAATGATGGGGATGATGAAGTGGATGATCAGCTTGATTTGCCTGGTCGACAGGGATGTGGGATTCCTTGTTGGTCCAGGAGGTCAACACCAAAATATAGGGGTGGGGGTGGGAGCTGTTATTCACCATCCTTTTCTGATACTTTGAAGAGGAAAGGAAGCAGCATTCTGTGTGGAAGTCAAACTATGTATCAAAGAAGACGCCCTGGATCATCTTTAGGGTACACCAAGAGGAGACACAGTTCGAGGAATGCTTCTCAAGGCCTCATTCCATTGTTAACCAATGGTGATGGACAAGGATTGTCCTCAATAGGAACTGGACGCAGTGATGATGAGCTCTCCACAAACTTTGGGGAACTTGATCTGGAGGCATTGAGTAGGTTGGATGGAAAGAGGTGGTCTACAAGCTGCAGAAGTCAAGATGGACTAGAGGTGGTGGCTCTGAATGGAGAAGATGTAGAGGAGGGCTCCCCAGAAAATATCAGAAGCCTGAGCCAGAAGTACAGGCCAATGTTTTTTGAGGAATTAATTGGGCAGAATATTGTTGTTCAGTCACTAGTGAATGCAATCTCCAGGGGACGAATTGCCCCTGTTTATCTTCTCCAGGGCCCACGAGGAACTGGAAAGACATCAACAGCAAGAATTTTTGCTGCTGCTTTAAATTGCCTTGCCACTGAAGAAACTAAACCCTGTGGCGTCTGCAGAGAATGTGCAGATTTCATGTCCGGGAAATGTAAGAATCTTAGAGAAGTCGATGGGACAAACAAAAAAGGAATTGATAAAGTTAAGTATCTTCTAAAGAATCTGGCAGCAAGTCAGCAGTCATCTTCAGGATTCAAGGTTTTTGTTGTTGATGAATGTCACTTGCTGCCTTCAAAGACGTGGCTAGCATTTCTGAAATTCCTTGAAGAACCACCACCACGGGTTGTCTTCATATTTATAACTACTGATCTTGACAATGTGCCACGTGCTGTATTGTCTCGGTGTCAGAAGTACCTCTTCAATAAAATTAGGGATGGTGATATTGTGCTCAGATTAAAGAAGATTTCTTCCGATGAGGATTTGGATGTGGAGTCAGAAGCATTAGATTTGATTGCTTTGAATGCAGATGGATCACTTCGAGACGCAGAAACTATGTTAGACCAGCTCAGTTTGTTGGGGAAACGAATCACTACTTCTTTGGTAAATGATCTGGTGAGTTTTGATGTGCATGTTTACACCTTTCCATACTAATTTCTTCCTTCTGTTTTTCCATCCATGGCATGAAACCTTTTCCTGATATATTTTTCGTTCCCTAGATTGGTGTGGTTTCAGATGAGAAGCTACTGGAACTTTTGGAGCTAGCCATGTCATCAGATACTGCAGAAACAGTAAAAAGAGCCCGGGAATTGTTGGACTCAGGTGTTGATCCAATAGTTTTGATGTCTCAATTGGCTACTCTCATCATGGATATAATTGCTGGAACTCATCCAATAGTTGACGCCAAGCAAACTGATACCTCTGGTGGTAAAAGTTGTAAGTAGCAGATGTTCACCCTTAGAATCTGTCCTTTATGTTTGATCTTTTGTTTACAAGCTTTGGCTTATATTGTGCAAGAGACACTAGATTTATGCTTCTGATTGTAATTTCAGTATCTCAAAATCTATCAATGTTTGCCTGACCTTAGCCAACCATGTGAAAACTTTCATTGGCTTGTCTAATTAACCGTACAAACAGGGTAACTTTTTAAAGGTTTCGGGGAAGTAGTGTAGGCACTTTGTCCATTTACCTAGTTTGAAGAATCAAATAGTAGTTTACTTTTTCCATATTTGTTTAATTTATTCAGTGCCCTGTTGAATTGAATAAGTTGAATATGCTACCCCCTCGATTTCATTCACGGAACAATTTAAAATAATATAGAGATCGAGGAATTACTTCGATTTACGATGTAGTGATAGAAGAAAATACCAAAGTGATTGTTCAAATTAGCCTGTGAAGTTGGTTGAAAGGAAAAGATTACATCATAGACTGTCTAATTTAATTCTCGTCAGACATGTAGAATATTGTTATCCTACAAGCTTGTTTGACCATCTTAAGATGTTCCCAAGCATTTTGGACATAGAAAGTATAAATGTGCCATGTTTAATAGGGTGGGAGTGTTAATTAGGCGAACTGCTTTCTAGTCTGTTCTTCTGATATAAGTTCTTAACTATTCCCTGATCCACTTATTATTTTTATGTGGCCCATTTAATCACACGTCTGACAATCATTCTCTGTGACCCTCTTTGTATTTCCTTCCATTCTCCACCCACTACATTTTCATGTTAATCTTACTTCATTTTGTAGTACTTTGATATCTTTTATGAAAACCTTATCCTTCATGAAATTTTGTGTTGGAAGTTTTAAAAGGCTGTGGTGACTGGAAAAAAAACATTCAATGGGGAAAAGCAGAACAAATTGAGAAATACGATCTATCATGAAGTTGTTTTACATTAATGGACGGAAATCGATTGCTAAGAACTGCTACATGGCCACCTATCAAAACAAGAAAAAAAGAAAAACAACCAGGTCAAATTGTTCAACCTATTAAAGAAACATAATTTTTTAACACTCTCCGTACCTTTCAATGTGAGTACTCTTACATGTTTTGGATGTTTCAATATTTGTCCAACTTTAACAAGAGCAGCAGTAGAATCACTTCTACAAGTTTCAAGGTTTGAGTTCTTTAAGCCATTCAAATTTGATTTGTGATGTTTTTCTCAACAAGTACATGTAATGCAGCTCTGTAAGTAGTCTAACACAGTTTGTATCTGCACTTTGTACCTTAAATTCTATCGTCTCTGATGGTCATGGACGTGTCTACATGTTTATTGACTTATATCCATGAAGTGATTAATTCATTGTGCCTCAATGAATTGATAAAATGAAGTAAAAAACTCAATTTTTCCTACTGCTCGTATCGCTTTCAGTACTTCTGTGTCTGTCTCTGTTGTGTAGTTTACAATTTTTAATCTGATACTGTAGACTTTTTAATGGAAAACTTTAGAAGCTTTTTTCTAGGTTCTCAGTCTTTTCCAGATACTTTCTAAAATTGCTAAGATCCACCTTTCAGTGACCGAGATAGAACTGGATAGATTGAAGCATGCCCTAAAGCTTCTTTCCGAGGCAGAAAAACAACTTAGGGTTTCAAGTGAACGTTCAACTTGGTTTACAGCAACACTGCTGCAGTTGGGTTCTGCTACTTCTCTAGATCGAACTCATTCAGGAAGCAGTCACAGACAGAGTTCTAAGACAACAGAGGACGACCCTTCTAGTACATCTAGAGAAGCTATATCTAGGCAGAGAACTGATACTCACTACGCACCACATAAGTCAGGTTCTCCCTCATCTTTTGCAAAAGCCAACCGTCGAAACTCGGCAAGTAAAGAATTGGCAATCTCATCAATGAATGGGGAGGCTTTGGGTGGTCAACATAATGACATTAAGGACAGCAAGACAGCATCTAGGTGCCCCAACACAAATGTGTTGGATGATATCTGGATGAGATGCATTGATAAATGCCACTCCAACACTTTGAAGCAACTGCTTCATACTTGTGGAACACTTCTGTCAATCTCTGAAGTTGAAGGTAAATTTCTCTTGTTTATAACACAAGTATGGACTGAATTTTAGATCTTCTGGTCCTCTTTTGATCTTCAGCTCTCCCAGTTGTTAACAGTTGAATAATTAAGGAATACACAATACATTGAACTGCATTGAAGCTGAGCAGACACTGTTCAGAATTTAGTTACAGGTAGAGGGAACTTGGGATGAAAAGGGCAGTGGGCACTATATTTACTTTTTTTCTTCTTGCTGCATAAAATGTCATATAGTATGCTAATCCAACTCTTAAAGTATAAAGCTATTGAAGGCAAAAAAAAAAGAGCTTTTAAGACTCAAGTTAGTAATATTTGACATTTATAGTATAGAATCTAATCAAAATTGAATTTTTTGATGTTGAACTAATTTAAATTGGATTTGGAAGACCAAGATAGGTTTGTCTCAAATAGGTAACATATCATTGATCAGCTAGGTCAAAATAGAGTGCCTCTAATTTCAAGGAATAAGAGAAAGAACAAGGCTAAGTTCCACCTTTTTTTTGTAATTGTGACTCTTAAAATGAGTAAATCCACTCGCGGTTCACTAAGAATGGTGATGCAATCTACTCATTTCATCAACTTACAGAGTTCCGTGCAGATCTGCTGCATATGACTTATCATTTGTTTTGACCTCTGCAGGTGGTTTTGTTGCTCATATTGCTTTCCGTGATAGCAAGGTTAAATTGAGAGCAGAGAGGTTTCTTAGCAGTATCACAAATTCATTTGAAAATATTTTACGGAGCAATGTAGAGGTTAGACTTGTTCTACTACCGGATGGGGAGACGTCTGATGAAAGTCAAAAGCCAATTACATTGAACAATTCTGGAGGTCTGAAACAGATGGGTTCGCCAAACATGGTGAAGAGGGAAACAACAGTTTGCTCGAACCAGGATCTGCTACAGGTATCAAGAGGAAGCTTTAATGATTCTGAAAGCAAGATAGTTGAAACTTTTGAGTCAGCAAGTGGAAATGCCGGAACGAGTAGTTCTAAAGAGAGAATCTCAGAAATTCCAGTTCAGAGAATAGAATCCATCATACGTGAGCAGAGGCTAGAAACAGCATGGTTACAAGCAATGGAGAAAGGCACTCCTGGATCAATAAGTCGCCTGAAACCTGAGAGGAACCAAGTCCTGCCACAAGATGGTCTTTATCATAATAACCAACTAGAGTCAATTAATTCGAGGGAACTTTCCGACCAGCATTGGCATGATGATCTTAATGAGGAAATTAGAAGTCTGAAGATGATTGATGGGAAGGCAGTTCAGAAAGATCAGACCAGTAAAAAGGGTGACACTTATCCCATTTCACCAAGTTTGTTGCATAATGGCATATATGCCAGTAATTTCAGCAAAGAGAGCATGTAAGTTATTGCGCTTATCTCTCCATAATTTATCTCAGGATACACTAAGTTAACAACTTTTTGTGGCTTGCTTTAGATATAAATGTGCGCTTGCTGAGAGATTCTACTTCCCATTGAAAGAATCAATAAATTTAAATTGTGGTGATAAATCTTTAATGATTTGGCAACATAATCTTATGTTCAGATACTCTTAACTTGTCAGGAGGTTGCAACCATCTGAGAAGTGTAATTTTTGCCGGAGACATTATTTATCCCTAATTCCAAAAAACAGAAAGATAGACACTGCTTAGTGGTTCAGCATCTTATTCTTATATATGAATATCTAACAACTGGTATAGATTATATTTGCAATATTCTCAGGTACCTTAAATCTATATGGAGTCTTACTATCGGTTTTAACTCAATTGTGCTTGATCCTGGTTATCTAACGATAATATCTCATTGCTATACCCAGCCCCATCTTCTGCTTCAAATGAATACATATGTCATATGTTGTATACTAACAATGCGAAACCATATCCTTTTGCTTGTTTCATCCTAGAAAGTTTGCTCTATAATTGGCAGTATTCCATTTTAATTCTTCCCAGTTCTTTCACACTGCTTATAAGTTATATCGACAGTTTTTTCTTCTATAGAGAGATTAAAATAAGAGGATCTCTCTACGTGGACCTTCTATTTTTTTTTTTGGTTGCATATTTTAACTCTCTGTTTGGCTTGTCTACAGGGGATATGAATCAGGATCTGGAGCTGGAGGTTGTTTCTGTTGGAACAACACCAGACCACCCCAAAGAAGGGGCAAGGTATGCTTTTTGGACAATCTATAACTATAACTAATTTGTTTCTATAATCAGACAACTAGAAACATACATGACATTTTAAACATTAACAGGTTAAACAAGGTACCCCTGTGAGACCACCTAAAGCTGGGCGGTTCTTATGGTTTGGGGAATGTGCAAAATCAAGGAGAACAGAGAGTAGATTGAAAAGATAGCAATGAAGCTCCAGATTTAAGAATACTCATTTTTCTTTTAGTTGGTCTTTCTGTATTTATTTCATCTGCTGGGGCCATTCTATTCTTTAAAGGATTTCAAGCTCACTAAAGGATTATGTAAAGTTATTGCTCTGGGCTTCTGAAATTCCCTCTAGTCCAGCCAGTTCTGTGAAATTAATAAAAGGTCGATTAGGAAACATTTCTCTCTTACCATTGCGTACATCTTTATTACCTATGAAATCTGGAATTATGCACAGAAATGCTAGGACAAAATAAATAGAGACAGAAACCCAAGAGTGCAGCCTATTGATTAATAAAGTAGGTTAAGAACTATGGAGTCATAGGTTTATATTTCAACTGAGGCAAAAATACTAATAATTTTCCCTTATGTCCAAGCCTTATTGCATTAATCTAAAATTCTCCACCGATCCAAATGTGATACTAATAATATAGAATTTTGTAGTACCATTTCTTTTCCTTATTGGATAAACTAAAGCCCTCAAGAATAAGAATATAGTTGTAATTTTAGCATTTCTGCTGGTACCAAATGGAAGACCATTCTTTCTATTCAACATTTTTTCTACTTCAAAAATATTTCTCCAAGCTTGTAACTTTATAACAAGCAAATTTATCATATACACTGCACTTATGCCAAGTTCTCATTCATGAGCTGAGACCTGGGGAGAAAGTTACTTTCTCTTGCCAAAAAGTTTACAAGACAAATTTTCTGAGAACTCTGTGAAAGGCTAACTTCACCTATTCAGAGTACAAATTTTGCAGGGAATATATAATGCCTGAGAAGAGAAAGCCTAAGAAAATTTTAAATACTCTTAAGATTCTTCAATGTTCAATATTCTTTCTGCAAGTAGCAAATCGTCGGGCGTTGTAACCTGCAAATCATAATGACGTTGGCACATCCACAAGAATCTCAAAATACAGTAGCAGCATACTATGAGCCCAAAAGACAATAAGGACTGATTGGCTACCTTTATGTTAGTGTAAGAGCCTTCAGTAATATATACAGGATGTTTAAGGTGCTCCACTATTGATACATCATCTGTTACTTCAAGTCCTTCCCTAAAAGACCACATGAAACACAAAAGAAGCAATCAAAATAAGAAGGGCATATTTGTTTGTATCCTCCATTTTTCTTTTTCTTTTCATTTTTTCAGTTTGCCCCATTTAATTCAAATGGAGATATAGAAGGGCAGATGGATGAGCTGACACTTTTTTTTTCCTTTTCAAGTTTCCTATTCCTTTACCTTATCTTGGACTTGGTTATATTCTCAATTAGTCAAGGTTATTTTGGTCTATAGTTTGGTGTTTTTAAAGGGAAAGTGACATAGAACTAATCTTACCCTCATGTTAGGTGAGAAAGACCCACTTATTACTCAAGGGGAAACTAATAATGGTACTTTGGCCCATCAAAGTTGAGGAGGTTATGGGTGTATTTTTGAAAGGTCAAGAAAGAAACGTGTACCAAAGGCCTTAAGCAGAATGGGGAGGTCTTGAGAACAAGCAAATTTGTTTCTAATCCCACTTGGCCCAGGCTTATTATCTAGAACCTAGAAAAGAAAGGTGAAATATCTAAATATAAACGACATGTTTCAAACTGCCTGTTATTCTCAAGCTTTTTGACAGTAAAAATTATACTTCTTTGTGTAATCATGGTAAAAATATTGGACACTATCATATATCATCATTAAAAACTCGAATAAAGTGGGAAGCACAAGCTTGTTGAATATTGAATGTCAAAAAATGCTAGAAACATGAACTTAACATTACCTGTTGACAAGCTCAAAACCCTTCTTAAGCAACTCAGGCTTGATTATCTGTGCCAGACAAATTTGTTCAACACTCTCTGCAAGTGCAGAAGAAATTCTAAAAGAGAAACGCTTATTACCTGAGGTGTCTGCATTTCCCAAAGTGTTTTCCTGTCAAGAGTTTTCACAACGAAAGACTCACTGTTTGCCTGCACCAGAATCGACAAGGATATTATTAGATCTATCAGAACAAAGTAAAATTGAGATAATATGAGGAAGACCTAATGTGCAATGTCAATGCACTAAAACAAGATGATTTATCAACAATCCTGTCAGCAGTTTTACATTGATGCCAGTCAGCCAGTCGGATCAAATAGGGGAGCAGAGAGATAGAGGGCTATATTTAAATTTCCTAGCAAATGCCAAATTTAAGTTTATCTGACTGCCATATTTAAAGGACGGATAATGAGGTTCGTGGGTCTTATAAAATTTGGTCTTACTTTTCATATTATATAACTAAATAAATATGCACTTTATCTCTCTCCAAAAGTTTAGTAGAACAAATAACAATTAACACCTAAGTTAAATTCTGTTAACAAGAGATATTAAGGGAGAAATAATATTAGACGGCAAGTTTAGGACAACCTGAATACTTCTTACTAAACAAATATCAAACAGATATAACCATACAGTGATAATGCATAGTAGTCAATAATAAAAGTGAAAATGATATTGACCAATTTAGGATCAAGTACCATGCTACAACTTAGAATCACTTGAAATATTTTTAGGAGATAATGCAAATTAATATAGATGAAATAGAACATTGGTAACATGTCATCCTAATAGTTCCACAAAAAAGGCCTAGAGCAATTAGTCTCTAACAGGCAACTATCAGCTTGAATATCTACTTACTAAGAAGCTACATAAAACTCAGAACATGCTTCAGTTGCTATCATTTCATTTTCTCATTGGAGAGGTTGGACACCTGAAGCTTCATTTAAATTTAAATCAGATATAGAGAGGGTAACAATAATTAAGAGGTACCTCTTTGATTGTTGCTTTGGCAGGAACGCCAAGAACTGCTGCTCCAACCAGCCAACCATCCTTCAAAACCTGCAAAGAAGATTCTTGGAAAGAAGTAAAGGAAGATCTATCCTTCAGAATCTTAGGCATACATATGACCTATATAAAATGTCAACAATCTGCAAACTATGTGATGAAGAATTAAAGAAAAAGAACATGGATATCTGCAGAATTCATGTTATATTCGGCAGGAATACTTCCCACAATACCAGAAAGCTCTTGCTAAAGCCAAAAGAAAATATAAAGGAGGAGGAGGAGCTTATGTAATGATCAAACCTTTTCTACATCTTCAGTCTGTACAAGAGGTCTTGCAGAATCATGGATGCATGCAAGTTTGGAGTTTGAATCAACTTCCTGACATGCAAAGCATCAATACTTTCTAAATATCACAATCACTGCTGAGAAAAACCAAGGCAATAACATTGTCTTACTGCATAACATAATAAAGACACGAAACTCAACAATATGTGGACCAGATAAGATGAAGATATTTCACAAGTTCTTTAACTATAGAGTGAATGCAAAGCTTTTAACCAGAAATTTAACTGAACAAACATGCCTCAAGATCACATGTTGACATCCAAACTACCAAAGAAAGATGAAATGCAATGGAAAAGGTAACTCTTAATTTAAACTTTTAGCCACTTGTTCTCCCTAGAAAGTCAAACATTCCAATAAATGAGATCAACATATCAATCCTATTTGGATAAGAAAAATGATGAAAGAATCTTAAGACCAAAAACTGAGCAGCGAGGACTGCTCACTTAAGAGCCTAACTCTATTAGCACCTCAGACGAGACCAAATGTAACAGGAATTACTAGATAACTAGCTAATAATGTCTTCTACATGAACTATTCTGTACGAAATCAGCTACAGAAGCCAAGTTAACAGGACATGAGTCCAATGCTCCTTCCAAAAGTTGATCTACTAAGTTTAACCAACCATGAAAATTAAGACTGAATATTTGGCTAACTATATATCTGGAGAATAAAGGGCCTGAAAAAAGGCCTTTGGTAAACAGTAGAAAAATTAAGTCATTGAACATAACCATTTGCTTTTCAAAGCTGGAAGTGTGAGACTTATACCATTTGAGATAACATACAGCTTGTACCTGAAGTCCGCTATATACAGAATCTTGTCTTTCCTTCCCAGGCAATGCAAATTTTAAGTCGACTTGGATATTCTCTTTGGCATCTATAAAACAAATGAAGAATTCTTATACAATTACCTTAGTGTCTGCACTAGTGCCCATAGATATTGCAATCTGAATAAGAAAGTTAAGTGCATGTTCATTGCTTTCTTGGACATTTTCTCTGGGCTGCACACACACACTATAAGACATTTGAAGTCCATACCTTCAAAAATATCTTGATACGAAGGATCACATACTACAATAATTTCCTTCACCTGAGGCATCTTGGAGAAAGTGTAGAAACTGCAACATTCCAATAAATTGTCACCACAAAGGCAAATATGTGATTTAACTGGTTGAGTAGATACAAAAATTTCCTCTTCAAACTAAGGTCTCAATACTGCTAAATTTCTACAGAAAATGGATTTAGTTTTCGCAGTGCACAATGCTTGTGTAAATAAACATGGGGTACTTGTTTGGTTGCCTAACCGTGCAGAAAACTTTCTGAGAATCGATAGACAGATACTCAATAGTACCAGCACTCAAGACTTGCACTAGTCCAGTTAAGTTGGTAGGAATGACCATCTCTCTTATGACTTACCCATTTTGACTTGCACCAGTTCATGCACAGATTATGTCAAATATCCAACCAACTTGATTGAACAAAAGAGGTCCTGCCTATGACTACCAATTTGTGGTGTCGCTAGCTAGACCATGCTGCTATGTTTGAATCAAGCAATATATATTCATTTATTGCCAATGTGAATTCATGCAAACTTTACTATTTCTCGCCACAACATAAATTTCAGAAGCCTCAAGAAGTAACTTATTTCTAGTATTGGGAAATTTAATTTAATAGATTTATCATAATTGTACCAAGTTGACCAGATTTACTTTACCTGTACAATGCAATTGGCTGGCCTAGAAGTGGAAGATACTGCTTTGGCATGCTTGCCTATTCCAACAAAATATAACAACAACATCATCTGACAGAAGAAAGTTTTAACACCGTAGATATTGAAGATATGGGAATAAAAGATGCAAAGACCTGAAAAGAGAACAGTTTTTAGCAACATAGTGCATCAATTTTTGGATGCTCAAGACATGAATCCATGGGGTAGTGATGCTACTGACAATAACATGTTGAACTCTAAACACCACAAACAATGAAGACAGAATTACAAGTAATATGAAACAACAAAATAAGTTATTTCCCTCTTCAACTCATAAAAATAGAACTTCAGAGTACTCACACCCATTCTTTTCCCCTTCCCTCCAGCAAGAAGAATCACAGAAACACTTTTCTCCTCCACCACTACATCTGACCCCTGAAGATTTTAAAAATGCCAATTTTCAAGACCCAATTTTTCACTCAAAAATAGAAGAATTATTTTTAATTACATCACATGATACATAACCTTGTTAAGATTTGGTGAGGTGGAAGAGCAAGTAATCTTGAAAAGACTCATTCTTGGGTCACCATGACTATAGGTTCTGCAACTAGAATGAGCTAAGCGGAAAGGATTCTTTAAAAAGTTGTTTTCTGAAGTGGGAAAATGTGAGCGTGGGGGGAAGCCATTTTTAGGTATATGAGAATTACTTGCCAAGAACATTGGAGATGAAGAAGAAAGGGTGGGACCCAATTGAAGAGTAAACATATTTTTGTACTTCACTTCCTCAGCTCAGAGAGGGAAGACTTCGAGGGGCTAAATAGAGTGATCCCTCAAATTGAATGAAGACAAAAAGCTTATGAAGTTGGGGGGATGCCTTCATAATAGAAAATGTTAAAAATGGTCCCTTATGTTTGCAGTATTTTAACAAAATCTCTTAAATATGCTTTTAGGTAATTTTAATCCATTAAATTTGTCAAACCGGAACTTTTAATTTTTGTTAAATATTTAATCAACCCTAATTGTTATATTTAACTGAAACTGTGGAAAGAAAAAAGGATTTAGCGAAAACTTATATTTGAAAATGCAGTTTTACAGTTATGTTACTTTCAGATTATTTCGGATATTTAATATAGTTTTTGAAGTATATTTTCTATTTATTTTTTTTGTCTATTTTTTTATGTCTTTTCTCATTTTCATATTTCATTTTTTTTTTAATTTAATGTTTAATTTAATGGAACTTTCTCAATATTTTTACTTAAATTTTAATATTAAACTAAAATTAAAATATATTAAATATTTAAACTAAAAAAACTAAAAAAAATAAAAAAAATAAAAATAATATTTAAACTCATCTCAAAAATAATAGATTATTTTTCTTTTTAAAAAAATTAATTAATGTGCGTAAACTTCTTCTCTTCTTTCCTCTTTTTTTTTTCAAAAAATTTATATAGGAGTGAAGTTTGAAACAATCAAGGTATAATCGGTATTTCAATCTAACTCAGGTTTATTGTATTTAATGAAAATGAGCTAACACAAGAAGAAAATTCTAAATGTGTTAACATATTTATCCCTATGTTTATGTCATTAATATCGCTATATATGAATCCTAAGTTGGATTAATTTATTTTATATTTTCTAATCACATTTTTTGAGTAATTTTGTGTATTGCTAAGTTAAAAAACAGCTACTAATTAATTTATCTGTCTTACTCTTTTACAATCACTTGGTTTCACAAAAAAATTTAGTTAGATTTTATGTTTCTAAAGTACTTTTTTTTTTTTTTTACTATTATATATGTTTGGTATTGAGTTAGAGGATGTTTG
>JACEIK010002889.1:128847-170342 GCA_018107945.1 Datura stramonium
ATAAGAATATTATAACTGTCATTAATTTTCGTATAATATAACATCACAATAATTCATCTTTAATTTCCATTTAGATAAGATTAAAAAAAATCTAATAAAATAGGAAATATTCTTGTTTCTTGATATTTTCTGAATTGAAGAAGGATAAACATTTGCTAATATAATTCTTTGATTTTAAAATTAAGATACAACAATTATAATGCCATAAAACATAAAAATTTATTACATTACTTCAAATCACAAAATATCTTCTTTCTTTTTTTCCCATTGTAACTTTAAAACAAAGAAATATGTTAGCAAATAGTTATCCTATTTCAATTCAAAAAAATTAAGAAATGAAAACATTTCCTATTTTATTAGAATAGGTAATAGGTAGCCCAATCCAATCCCCATAAAGCGGAAGCAGTATAAATCTACAAGCCCTTGACGTTTGGCAGGGATCCTCCCCTGATAAGGATAATCTTGCTGCATTTCTCGACTGTTTGAGTTGGAAAGCATGTCTACTTGCTCACCATGCATTAAGTGAATACCAATTTCCTTGATGCTAAAACCATCCATAGTAAGAACTGTGACATTCAAGGTGTCACCAGCATCCAGCTGACTCTTAAATTTCCAATGGCTGAACCATAACATTTCATTTTGGGCTTCAGGAAGACCATAGCAAGTCGGGCTATAAATCAGTTTCACATTCTTCTGCTCATTATGGATTATCGAATAAAATTGGATACCCTCTTTCCAGACTTTCCAGTCAATTGTGTACACTGAGCACACAGTTATGCTCTGGATTTTGAGATCAGGAGGTGAAGGGACAGTGAAAGATAGAGTTGCTCCAGCACTCTTGTAACAAAACCAATTAGGACCCTTGCTCCCCGGAAGAAATATGCTGATCATTCCGTTTTCAAACAACACCTGTGTCATGAAGAATCTCATTAAATATGACAAAAAAACAAATGAAGGAACCAACAGGTACACATTATGGATTATCGAATAAAATTGGATACCCTCTTTCCAGACTTTCCAGTCAATTGTGTACACTGAGCACACAGTTATGCTCTGGATTTTGAGATCAGGAGGTGAAGGGACAGTGAAAGATAGAGTTGCTCCAGCACTCTTGTAACAAAACCAATTAGGACCCTTGCTCCCCGGAAGAAATATGCTGATCATTCCGTTTTCAAACAACACTCAGTCATGAAGAATCTCATTAAATATGACAAAAACAAAATGAAGGAACCAACAGGTACAGGTGTTACATGAAGTAGTTTGACCACCTATGTGAAAGTAGAGAGTCTGTCAACCCTCATTGGGGAATAAGAAGAGGAGAAAGTACTACCTTTAGTGGTCCTCTACTTTCTGTACTAGTTAAATGGTTATACAATTTCACTTCAAAGCTTCCGACAGTATCCCACATGCTTAATTCCAATGACTTCATTGTTTTCTCAATTCCTTCCATGGCTTCCAATCCTGGAAGCTTCCTCCATATGAGTGAGTTCTTACAGCCATCCAAGGAGTGAATTTTTGCACTGCATCCACTGATAGATATGTTACTTTTCAGGGAAGTGCAGGATCCACCTCAACTGGTATACACTAGGTAGGTTTATGAGAGACTTAAGCATTGTACAACGAGATAATTCAAGTATGTTGAGCTCTGAAAGAGTTCTGATGCAATCTGGAAGACTACTGATGGGATTGTTGCTAAGGTCTAGGTCCTGCAACATCAGTAAATTACTGAAGTCCCTAGGAAAAGAAGCTTGTGATAGATTGCACCTAACTAGACTTATTTTAACCAAGGATTGTGGCAAAGACACAGATGAAAGTTTTGGAACTTTTCTTGGTTCAGAAACCCAAGACCGGATGAATGCATGCCATTTTGGATTCTGCTTACTCGTGGAGGGTAATTGACTCATTGGGATTTCATTGGCTATAAATACGTTTAAGGACTGCATCCTCCAAAGATCTCTTGGCAACTCTAGAAGGTTTGAGCAACCAGATAAAAATGAGTGTTTTAAGAACTTTTAACTTGCAAATCTCTAGGTAGTTTTTGAAGTCTTTACAGTTCTTGAGATTTAAGAAAAGAGCTGAAGCCTCTATGTCTAATGGATTCAAGGAACCTCAACCAGATTGACACAATCTTTGAGAACAAGCCTCCTCCAGCATCGGAAGTTCTGAAAATCAGGAGTTCTGTAAAGAGAATGAGAATGGTTGAGGTTGAGGATTTTTAGCAGCTGAAGCACCTAAAATAACAAAGTTAAAGAAAAGGGATGAGTACCACTTAACTAAAAGAGGAGGAAACTAACAGCATAAATAACTTCCATACCCTTCTTCCATCCCACAAAGTCTTTCCAAACAGTTGTCTCTGCATGTCAAGAACAGCCAAGCTCTTCAGTGGAAAATCCTCTGGAATACATTTCAAAGGAAAACCTCTCCAGTACAGCCACCTCAGTCTCTTGGGAAAATCATTATAAGCACCATGTAGATGAGTATAACTGATCTGAAGAAGTCTTAGCTTGTTCATAACCGTGAAGACATCGGCAGCTCAATTCAATATTATTTAAGGTTTTTGAAGCAAACTTGATAGGATGCGGGGAGAAACCGAACCGATAACTCTTCAATGACCTGCAAAGATCTGGAAGTACTGCTTTGTTGGTGGGATGCCTGTGAGGTTCTCCTTTCCATGATGGATCGATTTTTCTTCACCATATTCATGTCAAGGGAAAGACCTTCGACTGCCGCCAAGCCCTGAAAATAGTTGTTTACATAAGAGCTTAGCAGTAACCAAAGGAAAAGGAAGTATATACATGAGAAAAGAAATGCTTACCATGTTTTCTTTCAATACGTTAAACGAGTCCTTAGAACGCCACAACCGGCACGCCTCCCAGGCTTCTTGGGTGATTCTTGACGGACTATTTCTCTGCCCATATCCCCAAGTGTTTGATGCATTAACAACTCGTTATCCTCAATTGTCAACAAGGATCTATCTGTGAGATTCTGAATCCCAGCTCTTGTGTAAATGTAAGATTCGTCTTGTACTGCAATTACATCATCTGTATCCTTTCATATAAAGAAGCAGGCAATGTCAAGGAACAAATTCTTATCATGGTCATCTTTTAACGAAGTCGAACCCTCAATTTTAGTTTATTAATTATCTGGCCTGCAGGAATGGCTTCCAACTTGTTCCTTAATGCATTTTTCCTTACATCGATATTTTTACCACGAACAGAAGAACCCACAACTTGAAGTGCCAGAGGAAGCCCTCCACAATGATTTACCACCCTTGCTGATATTGCTTCATGTACTCATCAGCTGGGTGGTCCACCCCAAAGGAGTACCAACTGAAAAGCTCCAATGATTCATCATTACCCATTTCCCTGACTTTATGGACTTTCTGGAATTTCATGAACCTTCAGCAAACTTGAATTCTTAGTTGTTATGATTATCTTACTTCCTTGATGAACCAATTTTCATTCCAATTATAGTGAGTATTTGTTCTTGTTGATCAACGTCATCCAATATGACTAGAACTCTCCTAAAACATATAGCATCTCTTATCTTGATGATCCCTTCATCAGTATTTTGTATTTTACTCTTTTTCCCAGTTAGATCATAAAGGAGCTGCTTCTGTAAGTGAATTAAGCCATCAGGTTGCTGACAAATATCTTTGATATTTGCGAGAAAGCTACTACCTTCAAATCTTCTATAGTTTGTAACAAAAACATATTTGGCAACAGTTGTCTTCCCAATTCCACTCATCCCGCAAATTGCAATGACATTATCATCATGTGATCCATCTTGCAATCCATGAAATAAATATTTTTGACCCATGAACTAATCCCGACCAGGTAAGGTGCTACACTTGAAATTGTCTGGTTCAATTTATCCTCAATGAGTTGAAGAATCTCTTCCATGAGCTCTGACTCCTTCCTAATCAATTGTCATGAAGCATCCTAGCTCAAGTCAACATAGACCGACATGAAATTCCTTCAATGCCAAACAACCTATTCATACAAATACTTGACCTCTAAACCCATTTCCTTTCTTATGAAATCAGCAAGCAACATACAAGTACTGTGATGCCTAAATGAAAAGATGCTAAGCTTTGTGTTCTCAACCCACATGTTAGTAATATTTGAGACTTCAATAAATTTAAATTTCCTCGATATTGATGTACTGAGGCAGAGCCCATTTGTCTACTTTTACCTTCCCTTGGGTGTTCTTGGTAGAAGGAAAATGATTTCCCGGAAAAAGAAGTGGTTTTTTCTTTCTTTTTTTTTCTTTTAATAGCTTTGAGCTTCACTTTTATTATTTTATAAATTTTCAAAGAAAAGCAAACAGGTTACCAAAAAGATGCTACCCGTAAATCGCTCTATGTGCAAGATGGGATGAGTTCAAAAATGTTATATGAAAACAGAATCTTAATCTAGTTTTGATTACTTTGCAGCACGAAGAATTTACCTATCCTCCTGATTGTTCACTGTAACACCACCCAGATCTGCAACATCTCCAAGAGCTGCTCTCCACTTTGAACCTTATCCATCCACTCATCACTTTTCGCTTCAGTTTGCCTCTCATATCTCGTAAACGCTTCTACAAAACTGTTTTACTGATCTCTAACTTCAGAAGGATCCATTATAATAGAAGACAGGAGGCCTTTGGTCCTCTTATGATCAAGGATTTTGACAAGTAGCATAGTTCTTGGACATGATAATTACTGAACTCCTCGAATGTATAATTGCATTCTCTAATTCCGTCTTAATATTTTCCTCTCTCTCTCAATCTCATTATCATCCTTAAATGTGCGCCACCCTGCACCTACCAAAGCTGCATAAAGACTGTCAGTAAAAGTCTTGCGGGTGCCTTCGCCTCTGAAACTCAAGAACACGTGATAAATGCTTGGAGAAATAAAAGAGGAGGATGTTTGTGATCTTTCAGAACCCAACAGATCAAAGTTCGCTCAATTCTCTGAGTGACGATTCAAGTATATAATTACACAATGCTTTGAGGGGTGATTTGGTAGGCCTATTAAATTTATATTCGCAATCAAGTACAATATAAAACTCAAAATATCTCATTTTATTCCGGATACCAAACGACCCGAAAGCTGCAAGCCAAAAGCCAATGTATGAACTAAGGACATGAAAATGCTAGCCAGTGAAAGCTAATTCTAGGCTAGTTCCCTTATCTGCTAATCTATCAACCATCATCAATTTATACTCCTCCATTTCAAAATAACCTGCTGCTTTAACTTTTGATTTTATTTTATAATAAGCATGTTATATAATTAAAAATATATTTAATAATATTCTTTTTAATTTTTTTTTTTATTTAAGTAGAGTTTTATATATTCAAGAAAATAATAAAGCAGCTACATCTTTTTTCAAGCAGAGAATTGGCTTTTAGAGTAAGTGGAAGAATCATCGGGCGGATCCAAACCTGCTAAACAAGATCAAGATTTACCATTTTCAATAACTTGTGTAATTTTCTATAAAAAAAGTATTTTATTAACTCTCTAGTTCTTTTTTTTATTTCATGATTGTTAAATTAGTAGATCCTCATAACCTCATTAGGAATTGATAAAATGTTTACTTGCATATTTAAAAATTATTTTTATGATTCTGTTCATCCGTTGCTTGCGAGAATTTCTGCTTTTTCCGTCTTGCACCTCTGGTTATAACAAACATTCAGTTGGCATCTACACAAGTATCAAACAAAATAAAAAAAACAATGCCGGGAAATGCTAAATCCTCAATAATATCCACGATGGCACATCACATTTTCGGAAAATTATATTCTATGTCGAGGAAGAAATATTTGCACGTTTTAGTTCATATTTTAAATTTATTATTTAGTTTAATTTACATTTATATATAGAATTTGATTTAGTTTATATTTGTGTATAAATATCTTTAATTCCCTTTTACTACACCAATATTCTTGGATTAGGTGGATGTATGATTAAGCTT
Organism: Datura stramonium; assembly: GCA_018107945.1. NCBI lineage: Eukaryota > Viridiplantae > Streptophyta > Magnoliopsida > Solanales > Solanaceae > Datura > Datura stramonium. Next base: position 134,805 of record JACEIK010002889.1, read on the forward strand.
ATAAATTAATCAAATTACTATTTGGCAAATACCTAAATATAAGTATCTTTATGTTGTGATTTTTGACTCATATATTATTAATTTGACAAAGTATTCCAAATGCTATTTTACTTTTCACTATGTTTTATCCAAAATAGGATTTTTTTTTGGTTTCTCCTTGTAATATAGGCTGAGACTTTGGCAACTGAAAGTATGGATGACAAATTACAAAATTTTCCCTTGTGAATTAGGAAGAGCTGAAACTTTTTTTTTTTTGACGAGCATGCACGGATCAGGAAAAATTGGCCTAAGACGTTACCAAATTCATCAATATATATATATATATATTATAAAAGATATATGCGACGTGAGACTATTAAAAATGTCAATTTAGGAGAAGAGGGTGTAATTTGTAGTATCATAAGAGCAAAACTTGGAAAACTATTTCAAACCAAAGCTAAACGTAATTGCAATACAAAAAGTCTTGAATTGTATTATGAAAAAAATCACCAAAATTCTAGTTAATTTCTGGAGCTCCTAAAGTCAGGGATAATGTGAGGGGACATTGAGTTATGCTGCTAAGAAATTTCTGGTGAGGGCATCTTCGTCCTTCAATTTTGGTACGAATTTTCTGAGAGCCTGACGTATTCACGATCGAATCTTCCGGTTAAACAACGGGCCCTAGTGAGACGACGAAACAAGTCTTTGCACACAACTGCATTCAATCTCTGTATTGCTACGGGCCGTTTCGCCGAAATAGAGCTAACGCAAACTCTGTAAGTGATAGCTTATCAACATCGCCATTGCTGCGTGTCGGATAAACGCGAGGGCCATAAATAGTGCAGAAAGGGCGAGTATAAGGAATGAGGATCAGAAATATGAACCTTCTTCTGTTACTACTATTGACGGCCATTTACCCTACTGCTTTCATTCCTCTTATTGTTAGGTTTAATTTATGCATGTAAGTTTCATTACTTTTCCTACTAGAAGTAGTTAATTCCCAATCATGGACAACTTCAAATTGCTGACTTGCCAAGTTGGTCAACCTACCCCGAAACGGAATCTGGGCCATCATGGCCAAAGTTATCTATCCAGCCCATTGGTTAGGCCCAAATCTCGGTGGTCAATTCCCATTGGTTATTGCCTTTTCAAACATGGTACAATTACAGTATCAATTTTCAAGTGGTGTGGGGATGGGGGCAGGACATTCATTCTTCTTTGTTGGTCTACTCAATATTTCAGACTTCAGGACCAGAACAGCGTCACATAAGCCACCATACAATATGGAATATAAGAACAAAAATGGATCAAAAGACCAAATAATACCTGGACAAGACGAATCCATCAAGATTCAAGAATAAATGGAGAGGTGATAGACACCCGAGCTTAGCTCATAAGGCGACAAATCTCCTCCAATTGCATGCTGAAGTGATAGCAGGACGACGTCCCCTCCTTTGCATTCTCAGATAGAGTGTCTTCCTCCCTTTGTTCACTGAATACAAGATCGACACCGAATTCCCTAACCAAGCAACTCATGCTTAACGAAACAACAACTTGATCTCCTCTTTCTAGCTGATTTCCAAACTTCCAATGACTAAACCATAGCATTGGATTACCAGGACCTGCAATTCCAAAAATTGTTGGGCCATAAATCCATTTGATTCCCTTGGTCTTATTGCTCACTTTTATGAAGTGCCTTTCACTGAAACATTCTTCATAATATTCTGCATAAGCAATGCACATCTCTAATCCTTGTATCTTGACATTAGGAACTTGAGGCACAGTGAAAGCTATTGAACTCCCTGTGCTTATATTATTGAACTTGGTAGGTATCTTGCCTCCAGGAACTAAAAATGTTGTGTATACCAAATTGTGACAGCTTCTGAAGTGGTCTTTGCTTTTCGTTGAGGTCAGATAGTTGCAAAGTTCCACATCTACTGCTCTGACCTCCAAATTATCTAGGCAAGACAGATCGAGGATAATATCAATGTCTTCAATAGAATCTAGCTTGAATACTCCTAATCCTCAACCAGTTTTCCACAATTCTCTAAGTGCAAGTCAAGTGACCTCAAGGAAGTTGGGTAAATTTGTTACTCTATTCAGTGATCTGCAGTTACATGCATTCAATAATTGTAAACTCAATGGAAGCTCCTTGGATCCACTGGAGCCTTGCAGCTTCAGCTAACTGAAGAGACTGCAGCATGGTTAGGCTCTTCAGGCTTCTGGCAGGGTAGAAATGGGATTTCCTCTGACTCAAATATTTTAAGTAGGACAGGACAGAAAGATCATAGGGAATAACAGTGTCAGTCAGATTGCAATGTGAAAAATCAACTCAGGCAAGGTGATCTGAAAGAGTTCTGACATTGAACATGCTGATGGCTACAGGACATCCAAGACCAGAAATACTGAATAGATTGATTTAGCAGGCAGAGAGTCACTGCATATTGGCTTTTCAGCCTTAGAGGCAAATTGATCTCTGTTAGTCACATTCCGTTGAAGTGCTTGCAGAAACTTACTATTTCTCATTATCGTGGAAAACCTGAAGCCGAGCATCCACAGAGTGTTAGTTCTTCTAAGGATTTGATTTCCCAATTTTTCTTGGAAGCTTCCTAAGGCTCGCGTTATCCCTTCAGATTTAAGACAAGAAGTTTATGGAGTCCTCCAATGGACTCATGGACCTTAACCAAACTTGTGCAATCTTCAAGAATTACTCTTTCTAGATTCGGCAGTCCAGAGAAGTCAGGGGTCTTCATGAGACTATGTGAGTGACCAAGATCAAGTATCTTCAATGATTGTAGAGACTGAGAAAAATAGGTAGAGAGAGAGAGAGAGTCAGTGAAGAAAAATATCAAGTCTGTCAAAACACAATCAGCCACAAAATTAGACATGAGTGGAAGTCAGCAAACCTTTGCTCCCTCCCAGGTTTGGTGCAAGTTGCTATTGCCTATTTCCTAAGAACTACAAGATTTTCATGAGGGAAGCCACTCGGGAAGGATGTTAATTGGAATTCGCACTGTACATCCATCTTAATTTCTTTGGAAATCCTTCATAGGTGCCACCAGAAAGCTGCACATTCTCAAGCTCAAGATATCTCTCAATTCTTGCATTTTAGAAGTTTTAGTACTTATTCCAGCTTCATTTTGTACAGTCTGTGATCTTGCCGAAACAGAATTTCTTTGAGGCCAAGAGAAAAAGCCTAGGCAAAGACTTGATGAATTTTTTTGAGAGTCAATGTTGAAGTACTCTGTGAATCATCAAAGTAAGGTCTTTTTGATATACTTTCATGTCTGTCTGGTTTGCCTTCATATCTGATCCACGATTTTGGCGAACAAGCTCCTTCAATAGATTCTGTAACCTGACATGGAAAGTAACATTGAAGTGAAAATGAACTCCAGGAAAAAGAAGCAAATTGGTAAAGGAGGAATGAGCCATACAGGTTCTTCCTGCAGTATACTGAAGGCATCCTTGTGATGCCAGATTCTGCTGCGTTTACCAGGTTCTGTGGGTGATTCTCGGCAGATGACCTCTTTACCCATTTCTTGTAGTAACTGATGCATCATTAGCTTGTTATCAGGAGTCACTGTCAGGAGATATCTATCAATGAGATTCTGTATTTCAGCAGTAGCATGGAAACCACATTCATCCAGAACTTTGATTGCATAATCTTTTGTCCTTCCCGGCAAATAAGCAAGCAATATCAAGAAATACATTTTTATCATGATCATCTGGCAAAGCTTCATAACTTAGTTCAAGAACTTTACGGATATGGCATTCAGAATATCTTTCTAATTTCTTTATTGCACCTTCCCACACACTATACTTCCACCACGCAGTGAAGAGGCTAGAACTTGAAGAGCTAAAGGAACCCCTCACAAGATTTAACTATCTGTTTGGATTGCTTCATGTACTCCTTGACGGGATGGCCTTGACCAAAAGTATGCAAGCTGAAGAGCTGAAGCGCCTCAGATTGTCCAGCCTCTTGGTTTCCACATCGCACAAGCATCATGATGGTTTAGCAAGCTTTCGTTTGTGCTGTTATAATAACTTTACTCCCTGGAGGCATCCAATCTCTTGAATCAAGTATTGCTTTCAGTTGGTTCGAATCATCAACATCATCAAGAACAAGAAGAAACCTTTTGTGGACTAAACATTCTTTGATCATGGAAGCTCCTCTATCAATATCATATAGATCAATCTTATCCCCTTTCAATAGATCTGAAAGAAGATTTTCTGTACGCAATCAGACCACTTGCGTTCTTTTGCAATTTCAATATTTGCAAATAAACTGCTGCATTGGAAATCTGTCACAGTGTAGGTTAAAAAGAGCTCTGTAATGGTTGTTTTCCCTATTCCAGGCTCTCCATAAATCATCAATGTGTGAGAACTAGTCGAGCTATCTTGTAACCAGAAACTAATCTCTTTTATGCGGGGATATATTCCAACTGGATATGGGGCAAAGGTCAAAACTTTGCGAGACAGCTTACCCCAAATGTCCTCAACAATTTCTTGAACAAACTTCAGCTCATCCCTGCCAGAAGAAAAGGACCACTCAGATAGATAGCATTGGTTAAATGCAGATTATGTCACAACTGAATAAGACGGAAGTTGAATGTCCTTAAACAGCTCTGATGATAGAAGATAGATGTTGAAAACAAATAAAATATTATAGATATCGAAAATGTTGAAAATTTTGTCGCACTTTCATTATTTGAACACATATGTTTCAAACAATGTAGAGCCAAAAATACCTCATTTAGTTACCCGTCTTCTAGAACTATCCCTGCCATATTTGCAACCTCCTGGAGAGATGCTTTCCATATCTTTATCTTTGCTATGTGCTCATTCCTTCTTTCAACCGTATTCACATGATCTGCTCTTCGTAATTATGAAATGCCGCATAAGACCCGTCCTAACATGGGATGGATCTACACGATAGAAGACTGGTAGAATCATATGACCAGCACTTTGCTTCCTTTCAAGGATGTTCACAAGTTCATCTAGGCACCTTCTAGAATATGCATAATCTCCCGAGAATACAATTATTGAAATCCTTGATCTCCTAACTGCCTTTTGCAGTTCTGTTCCAACAATCTTTCCTTTTCTAGCTTCACTATGTTTCTTGAACGTTTGAATACCTACATCAGTCAATGCTGTGTGTAGGAGATTGATAAAGTTCATGCTGATATCTTGCCTCTATAATCAAGTAGACATGATAAGAGCATCTAGGCCAGGAGACTGATGCTTTTTCAGCTCTCATCATGAATATGGATCAAAGCTCTAAATGAAGATGCTCCTTAATCTGCAAAGTTCATAAAAAAGAAACATAATGGTATATAAGTTACTGAAATTATGTTGTCTTATGCAGTTTATAAAATGAATAAGATAAACACAAAATACTTAAATTGTAAGATGGGAAGTGGTTACTAAGGCCAATTTTTTTAAAATCTTTTTAAGGTTTAGATATGTGGATCTTCTTTCATAACACAGTTTCTTGCTGCCAGTATTGATGCTTCTAGCACATAAAAATTTGGTAGTAAAAGCAGATCCTTTAACATGGATTCCTTTACACCTTTAACAAAAAGAAGTAGTCAAATGTTCTATCAGCTAACTCCAAATCACAATATTCAGACATTTGATTTGACTACAAAATGGTTTTCTTCAGCATAGGTCCATTACATATTTACATTGCATAAGAACGACATGCAGACATTGATTACTTTTAGTGCTGGCTAGTCATATGAATCAGAACTGTGCGGCTTCAACTAGCAGGGTGGCACCACTTTTGTACTCATAGGTACTCGGGAAAAGGAGACAAGGGATTGAGCAGCTCCACCCCCCACCCCACCCCTAACACACACACACACACAAAAACCAGAACAAAAGAAGAAACTTGACTGAGATCACTATATCATATAGCCTCACATACAGTCCTGCACAGCTAGGACATATACAGCCCCAAACTGGAAAAAGGACATTCATTTCCTTCAAAATCTCTTCTTGGTTTTCCCAAAATCCGTTATGTGTTCTTTGCCAAATTAGGTTGAGAGAGGAATATTAGAACCATGTTGATTTTGTATCGAGCACCCTCACAAGATTATTCCTCAGAATTGCTGGGCAAACATCCCCTTTGCCCTCCCTTCTTCCTGAGGCAATAAAGGAAACTATATCTGAAATCCGAACACAGTTCTTTTCTGTTCTTTTCTAGCTTGTCACTCAGATATATAATTTTGTCTGATGTATTCATCCCATCATCACCAATTTAGAAAGAATGTGAGATATTATAATAAATATTAAAATGATAACTACTTTTGAAGAAGAAAAAGGAAATACTTGCAAAGCATATCAAGCAATCTAACACAACATTCTGAATGAACAATTTAATGGAAGCAAAACCTTGTAGGAGTAATTAATTTAATATTCCATAAGTATCCTGATTTTACCCTACTCATCTGCAGTTTTTTTCTTTTTTTCTGCCTTAAAATTACAAAATAGGAAGAATTTTTTGGGAACAAAAGAAAAGAACTAACCTTGTTTTGTATGAGAAACTGCAATGATCAGCAAGTAATTGCTGAAGTACTGAATACTTGGATGTGCTGGGTACTTATGGTTATGCATAGGCAAAGCAGTGCACTGGAAGAACCCTTATGGAAATTCAAAGGAAGATACACAGTGCGCTTCTCTTCCCAAGGTCAAGTCAACTCATTTTTGTATGTTAATGAGGTCTTTTATAAATTTTTAATAATTTAGAAATTACGAAAAAGACATATTAAAAAAAATTAGAAAAAGAAAAATTTGTTCGACTCTCAAAATTCTAACTGTGCTTAATAAACTTGTGCAGTGTTGACTTAGTGCACCCTTAAGAAGTAACAGAATGACAATTTTTCTATAGCGACTCAATATAATAAATTCAATGTTAAAAATAACTATAATTAATAAGAAGGGTAAATTGGAAATTAAGGATGTTGATATGAAGGAAAATATTTTTCGATTTTCTTGTGTTCGTTGATAAAAAAATTTAAATAATATTATCAAGGTGAAAATGCCGCATTATCTCTCACCATGCTCATACAACTACCTACCCACCTCACCCAACTCGTCCTCACCCCCATCATCCTACTCTCAACACCCATCACCTTATTCATATTTATTTTCATCTCGTAGTTTTATCTTCGATAGCTTATAAATTATTTTGTGATAACATTTTTGCTTCGTATATCGAACACAAGTTAAATAGTTAAAACAAATTAAACAACTTGTTTTCCTAAAGAATATGTTTTTGAAAAATATTTTTGATGGAGAACATTTTCTTTCATATCGAACATATCCATTGTGATAAATTATATTTTAATTTTTTAAAATGAACACTTATCTTTAGCTAAGTAGACAAGTAAAAGTGCATTGAGGAAGGGTATTTTTTTTAAAATTATCTTTAATTAGTTAATTTTCGCGTTTGAATCATACCTTTGCTTCTTTATTTTATTAGCTTTTGCAAATAATGTTGAACAATAACACAGAGCAGACTTTTCTTTTTTTTTCCTGTTCTTTTTGGTTTTTTGATTACTAGAGAGTGAAGACTTTTAATTCCTTATTCATATGTCCATTATATTTGATAATGTTGCTATATGTATCGCTCTTTTCTTGCTATTGCTTCATTTGCTGTAAATTTGTATTTTAAAAGCAATCAACCTAATTAATTAAGTACCTCCAACTGCCCTCTTTAATTAATCCTTTATGGAGTTAAGTGGCGGCTCGCTTTGAGTTTTTCATTTTATTCATTTATAAAAATGGTTTGGTGCATTAAAGCTGTTTGTGTGGTGTTTGAAGATTAATGGGCTGATGTAATGAGATCTAAGTGCTCTATTTATAACTATTTTAAAATAGAGAGAGTATAAAAATAGCAAAAAGTAATAATCTTTTGTATCTAGAAATATCTCATTTATCTACCGATGTAGAGAAAATATCACAAATACTATACCATGCGCGTTTTTAATTCTTGATATGTGTGCATAGTTATGAGAATTTAATCACATAAAACGATCAATATAAATTTAATAAAACAAACCATCACAAGTCCTCGTTTAGTACATCAAATATATAAAGATCAATGAAATCAGTCATATACTAGATCATGAAATTTATTTATGATTTCTTAAATTCCAAAACATAAGCATAAATAATATAATAGCACCATATATAGTTGTTATTTGGCTTATACTACTTATTTTGCTAATTGTTGTCCCACCAGAATTGTGATTGGAGGTAATCCACAACTTTCTTGTCAATTTGGAATGCTTTGGCAAGAACATCGTCGTTGATTGGTGGGTCTGATCCAAATACTGCATTCGCAATAGTGATGACTCCTGGATTTTGACTAATGAAGCCCAAAGAAATGCTATAGCCTTAGTTTTTCCACATTAAATTGAAAATGAATGAGTCCTATCGGAAACAAACACATCTCTCCGGGATGTAAAATTTTGGTAAAGAGCTTGTTCTTCATATTTGGACCGGGGTTTGAAAGGACAAAACCGAAGGGCTGCCAGGCCTCAAGGACCACAAGAACCTCGGTGCCTCTAGGGTGAGTATGTGGTGGGTTGAGACCATACGGTGCATAGTCAATAATGAGCTAAAGATATGCCCAGCCAGGGACAGTCCCTAAAGCTTATCGACGTTCACAGCAGCTACAGCTCGATCCTAGTTGATTTGAAGTATTTCCGGGCATTGCTGTAGAATTCTGCCCGCAAGTCATCGCAGATACTTGATCCTTGCAAAATTTTCCATTCACGAAAACTGTATATACAGAAATTCCTATTAGAAAATAAAGATAACGATAAAATGCTAGTATTAAAATAAGTATGAAATTAAATTATGTAGGTTTACCAGCAGCCATGGAGTCATTAACAGCAATACGTACCCAAAGGACTAGGATCAGATGCATGGCTTATTGAAGTCACCAGAGCCAATATGGCAATGGTTAATACAAAGTACTTGAGAGCCATCACTAATTAGTTAAACTCTTTTTTGTGTGGACAAATTGTTTGCTGTGAGAAATATGATAAAGAGAGGGATGCCTATTTATAGATGAAAATTTGTTTGAATTAGGCTCCTCAAATTAAACTTTTATCCTATTGACCAAAGTTCGGATTAGGCTTTCTAGAGTAAATTTCACATATGGTCATTCAACTTTACATTTATTGTTAAATTTATTAGGTAGAGTTTGATAAATATATGAAAGCAAAAAGAGCTCTATTTTTTAGTAAAAATAGTGGGACCAAAAATGCTTCAAAAGCAGTATATTTAAGAGATCATTTTATACCAACTCTAAACATAAGGGATCTTTTTTTCTTATTTTCTCTCACATTTTGGGTAAAACTTTAACTAAATTTTTGGGAAGTTACTTTTGTGAAATATGAGGCAGTTAATGATTTTTTATGTAATAAAATAAAAATAAATGATTTAAGAATGAACACAAAATTTGAATCTAATTCAACCCAAAACTTTACTGCTTTCACAAGAATATTAACAAGATAAATGGTGAATTTTAAGCATGCATTTGAGTCGTTATGTTCCGTCAACAACTACATAGTAAAGACTAATTAAATCTTTAATTTTCTGAGAACGTACAAACATATAACTACTACAAAGATCTAATCATATATTTCATATGAATTATGTTAGAAACTTTCCAACAATAGAAATAACTAAGGGGTGTCTAGTATGAATTAAATATTAATGGCCTAAAATCTTATGGATTGGTCACGACATAATAGGAAAAATTACATTGCAATGCTTTTGAACGATTTTGTTGAAAAATATGTACACAATGCAGAGATTTATACTTTATATTAAATATACATATCAAGAGCCAATCATGTTGGTAAATAGATGGCCAAAGATGCATTTACATAATTTACTCCAGATAATTCTCAGATAATCTGGTTTTTAGCTCCACCCAACATAACTCATTTTTAAAATGATCTCCATTTTAATTTTTTTTTTAAAATGATAGTTTTGAATATTTTTTTAATCTATAACAATCAAATAATTTTAAACGGCAAATTTATTATAGAGTACAACAACCTGGCTTTATGGCAAAAGCCAAAATAATATTAAAATAAACGAGACTATAGTGGCCTAATTGTAGTAGAATTAATTAAGAGAAACATTCACAAGTTAGGTCATGAATACATATCGGATAATATTTTGGTAAATGCATTCAATCTTTAAAATTTTCAATATTGAATTCGTTATATATTAAATCCATTACATATATTGATACTTTGTGTCAAAAACTATTAATTGAGATGAAGTCGTAGTCGAAAGACTAGGTGATTGTGGCACAATATATATTAGCAGTAATAAGGAATTGGCTAAATAAAGGGAAGTTTGAATTGGTAAAATATTTCCTTTCCCTTAAACTTTGATGATACGTTTCCCATCTCAAAGCATGTAAACTATTGAATTTTGATTTACCTTTCTGATTTTCCAATTTTGACTAATTTGTTACTTTGATTTGTTGAATAAATCATTTATATTTGTTAATTGCGCAGAGTGGATGATTATAGTTGAGATTTTCTTAATACTGACCATTTCCAATGGCCCGGGGGGGAGGGGATTAATTAGTCTCTGCATTTGTTGAAGAAGAGTTCAGGATTTTGGTTTATTATAAACTAATCATTAATGGTGACTGCAATTAAGAAGCTATTTTAATTGTTTGATTTGAGGACTCATCTAGAAATTTCCCATGCAAAGTCTATCACCTTCCTGAAATAAAATTAAAGAATTGTCGTTTTAATTATTCTCCCTGTCTCAAAATAAGTACGTTTTATTCACTTCGCTCATATTAAAAAATTAATAAATATACGATATAATTTATTATTATCTTATTTATTAAATTTTTTTTTGAGAATTGAGCACTATTAAAAATAATTGAAAATTATAATTTTTATCTTAAATTTTTAAAATAATAATTTATTTAAAGATAATTATTTTGAAAAATATATACTTAGTTTCCTCTTGAATGGAAAAGCAGTAGATTACCATTGCCATATTGACTTTGACATCTACACCTAGCACTGCCTCCGACCTGGACCCAAGCTAGTCCCTTAGCTTATTTTTAAATAAAATTATTTTTTAATTTATTTTTATATTTAGTAATAATTATTTTTAAAACTATAGACACCTCAATACAGGTTGATGTTGTGATTATTCAAATATCAATAAAGAGTAAAATAGTTATTAAAAAAACTCTCCTATTTAATGTTTAAGCAAAATGTTGTAAAAATAAAATCACGATAAATACCTGGCATCTTGAGAGAGTATTCAAGTTTTATTTGTTTTGAATGAATATAAAGTAGTACTTGTTTCAAGTTTTTCAAAATTTATGTTATGTTTTGTTTATTCTCTACTTGTTTTTTTTTTCTTCCTATTTTGGTTCTAGCAATATTTTTTATTATACATTTTTCGTTGGTGGAAATTTTTTAAGGATTCGTAACTTGTCAAATGTTGATGAATTCTTCTTGTATTCTGGTCTAAAATAAGTCAAGAAATTAAATACGCCAAATAAACTTGATCATCTGTAACTGTCGTAAATATCAACAATATATTTAGTTGAGCTTAATGTTCTTAGCATTTTTTTAGCTCGTACAATTTTACACGACGTAATCTCTAACCGCCTCATACACATCCTAGAGGAACTGAGGTTCTTGTTGTTCTTAGGAGAAGACACTATTTTGATTCCTGGCCCAAATATAACATACAAGGCTCACCAAAATTTTGAATCCTGGCGATTTCTTCGTACTCATATTTTTTCTTAATTAGAACATACCATTTGATGATTTTCTTATTAGTGCATGTTATATATGAAGATATAGTATTATATGTGAATAAGATTGTATATAGTTCTGCTAAGTGCTAAACAATAAACCAACGTAATTTTATTATGATGACAAAAACAATAACATATCTCGCTAATTAGTACATCTAATACAGATCATCAAGTAAAACCAGTCAACATGATTCCCATAGTCTTGAAGCTTATTACTGATTTCAAAATAAAAAACACACAAATTAATAATAATAGCAAATATATCATAGTTTGGCTTATACTGGTTTAGTTGTTATCCCACCAGAATTGTGATTGGAGGTAATCCACAACTTTCTTGTCAACTTGGAATGCTTTTGCAAGAACATCGTCATTGATTGGTGGGTTCGATCCAAATACTGCATTTGCAATAGTGATGACTCCTGGATTTTGACTACTGAGTCCGGCAAATGCTATAGCCTTAGTCTTTCCCACATTAAATTGAAAATGAATGAGTCCTATCGGAAAAACAAACACATCTCCGGGATGTAAAATTTTGGTAAAAAGCTTGTTCTTCATATTTGGACCGTTTGAAGGACAAAACCGACATATAGTGTGCCCTCAAGGACCACAAGAACCTCGGTTCCTCTAGGGTGCGTGTGTGGTGGGTTGAGACCATATGGTGCGTAGTCACGTGCTAAAGATGCCTAGAGTATTGAGTCCTGGTAAGTTATTGACGTTCACAGCAGTTACAGCAGATCCAAGCTTATTCGCATTTTGCACGTTTAAAACCTATCTTGAAGAAGTCATCAAACAGCGGACAACCTTTTTTTGGATCTTTTGCAGACTTTTCCATTCACGAAAACTGCATAATAAGGAATTATATATAATTAATTGTGAACATAATACAACTATATATATCTTAAAATTATGATTGAAAATAAGTTGAAGTAGTTAGCTCGATGCATGATATATTTACCAGTAGTCATGGAGTCATTAACAGCAACACAAAAATCTTGTAAAGGACTAGACTTCAGATGCATGGCTTATTGAAGTCACCACAGCCAATATGGCAATGATTAATACAAAAGACTTGAGAGCCATCACTAATTAGTTAAAACTCTAAATCAATCTAATCTTTATTATTGTTCTCTTATCTGTTTATATGTGATTAATGATAAGAGAGGTATGCCTATTTATAGATAAAAGATTTTTTGAATTAGTCTTAATTAAAAGTTTCCCCTACTCAACAAAGTGTGAATTAGGCTTCGACTCACAAGTCATAAAATGGTACACCCTCCATTTGATCAATTTGTTTATCTTATTTTCTTTCTTTTTAGCCTCAGTTTAACGAGAATGTCTTTTTACTTTTTTTGACAACACTTTAATCAACTTACTAAATGACATGTTTAAGAACCACACGATTAATACAGACATTTACATTGTATATATCTTTAATTTAATATCACATGATTCAAAAACTTTTATTTTCTTAAATTTTTGCGCTGCTCAAAATCAAACAAACAAATTAAAAGAGAAAGAAGTAAATTTTTAAACATTTGAGTTGTGAAGTTGGGTCAACAATTTCAAAAAAAGAAGAAGAAGAAGTTGGATCAACAACTATAAGGACTAATTAATCTTATAATTTTTTGAGAAGATACAAACAGTTTATAGCAACTACATATAATTAAAGACTAAATCATATTTATGGATGACTTATAATTATTTGAAATGGTCATGATATAATAATGGATAAGGAAGAAAAAAAGAAGTTGAGATATGATAGAAACTTTAACAATAGAAAATAAATAGCAGAAGACATGGGATCCTAATAACAAGATGTAGGCTTTAATTTAGATTTAAGCACATATAAGCAATGATCAAAAGATGTATACCTTATAATTATTAAGTTCTTAAAACTAAATTTATTAAACTGATGACTACGAAATTTATGCAGTGAAAGAGCAACTCATAAAAATCAATAATTAGAGCCTAGAATTTTTTTATTTTAAAATGACATTTTTTAGCTCTTCTAAATTATCCGTATTCGATATCGTTTATATATACTCTAATTTTAGCGCAATATTCATTACGACTCAATTAGAGGGTAAAATTCACAATTTATATATATATTTTTGTGATCAAAATCCATTGAGCGACCATATATAGTACTTGAAATTAGTTAAACTCATGGGTAAATATAAAGTTTATTTTTGAATAATGAAATTATTCATGAATATCATACCAAGGTGATCACAACACGTCAAGTCTACGGGCCTGTTTGGTATGAACGGGAAACATCTTTTGGACAAAATGTTTTTAATTTAATTCTTTTATATTATTTGGCCAAATATTTCAAAAATATTTTCTGTGAAAAGAAACAACTTTCCTAATGAAATTAGAGAAACAAATTACACTCGCGCGTTTCTACATATTAATTATATTTTGATTCCCACCCTCATGCTCTCTCTATCCTTACCATCTCACATCCCGACCTCCCATAAGATTTGCCTAAATTATATATAAATACGTTGTAATAATATTTTTTAAAAATATTTTTATTTTTTTTGAAAAGAACAGTTTTAGTTTTTTTTTAATAGAATTTTTTCATATATATATCATTTCATCGTAATCATCTTTTGTTTCTTCCAGTTCCTTGCGTGTTGGCTTTCAGGACCATTTCGATGGATAGGTCACAGGGGGATCAATTAACTTGTACAAGTCCTACTAAAATAGGTTTAGTCTACGTAGTTGTTGTAGAAACTCTAGATTTTGAAATTTTGAAAAATTCATAAGTTCACTGACTTTGTAATTTTAGGGATATAATATATTTGCATCAGACGTTTATATTAAATCAATGAATATATAATATCTGATGCGAATAAGTATTTGCTAGTAAATTGTGTTCAAAACCAAGAAAACTGAAAACATATGTTAGAATAGAAAACGAAAAAATATACCACATGCATAATTAATGAGTTTAGTAGATGCATAAAAAAACACTTAGAATATTAACGAAATTTTGAAATGTATAGTGATAAGGAGACAGTAACTAACCACATACATATTTTTTATCTTTGTTATCATTTTCTGAAATAGACTAGGCAGTTTTTGCATGATCTCCTCGAGGTGTGCCAAGTCAAATCAAACAAAGGAAGCAAGTTAAATCGAAAAAAAAATTAATTTATAATTTAGTTTGATTGATTTGGTATAGAGAAAAATCAACCAGTCTTGATTTGGTTTAATTTGGTAGTAACCAAAAAAAAATCATCCAACTCAAACCGACATAATATATAAATATAATTTAAACTTTGTATGCATAAAATATTAGTTATAATCTATTTTGTAGGTACTTTTTAAATTAGCTTTATTAATTTTCAATGTTTATAAATTAGATATATATTCGTATTTGAGCTTATAAGTTGTAAACTTATAAATTGTAATATTTATCCGGTAGACATTAACTAATAAGTAAATGATCCAAATATAAATATTCAATATTAACTTAAAAACCTAGCAAGATAAAATAAATCATTTAGTCTTCATCTTCACTTTCTGTAGACTTCTCATCATCTCCTCATTCATCGCACCGGTCACTTTCACATTTTATGGCATTCTTCTTTCTATTTTTTTGGCGGAAGCTAAACCGTTAAACCGCCCGTTTCTTCATGTATTTTTTATTTTCGTGAGGTCATCATTTCTGTAGTTTTTTGGCTTTTGATTACTTTAGTTCTAAGAAAAACCAAATATAAAGACCTAATTTTAGTTATGTTTGGTTTTTTTAACTGTTTCATTTAGTTTTTAAAAAATTTAAATTCAAATTTAAAATATTCAAGTTTAGAACATTTTAAATTGTTGATTTATGTTGATTTAATTTGATTTATGAATTTAATAAATCAATATAATTAGCTTAATAATTTTTTAATAAAAAATCAAATCAACCCGACATATGTACAACCCTAATCTCTTTTACTTATTATATTTATTTAATTATATTTTAAATTCCAATCAGTCATATCAACGTACGATCTTTGTGTATTATTAGAAGCCGCCTCCAGGCCCCACCCACACCAAAACATTAGCAGGTGAAGAAGATCCAGGGGGAAGACCTCAATTGGTTTAATATATTTTGTTTTTCATTATATTATAGGACTCTTAAACTGCATGCTCATTGGTCTGACTACAGAAATTATGTTCTAGATGAAACTAATTTTATATTATTGAGGCCAAGATACATACATCTATATATAGTCTATCCTTTCCATAATAGGTTCGTTTTGTCGAGATATTTTTGTAGCTGCCATAACAGAATCATATTGTAGAAAATATATAATACAATGTTATGTGAATATGATTCGAAATAAAATTGGATAGCTAAAGTAAAACGATAATATTATTATTAATGAATGTTATAAAGAGGCACCGTAGTTATTCTCAATTATTACTCCTTTTTAAAATTATACGACAAGCTAGTAAATATACATGCATGGAGTTAATTATTGAAAATTAAGAAATTTGCTGGGTCTTCATGTGATTAATCGTGGTTGAGAAGGAGTGAACTTTCCTCTCGCGTGCAAATTCCAACTTTAAATATCAAATAAATAATTTTAAATTTAATACATTAGTTTAATAAAAATCAATGCAGTTGTATGTTTATAATTTAAAAACTTAACAACGAACTAAAATTAATTAATTAGCTTCTTATATGTATCAATATGAAGATTAGACTAAAACAATAATCAGGAAATATATATCAACAAATTATTGTACCCATTATTTATTGAAAAATCGATATGAATAACCTTGCATTAAAATAATAGTTAGAAAATATATATTGTATATTTGACTAGCTTGTGTAATTACTTTTTAGTCGATTGCCGCGTATCACCTGTCCAATATAATGCTTCAGTGTACATCTAGTATAGGTTACACCTTTTTCTTTTTTCACTTGGTAAATGGCAAGTTAGTACGTTACTATCAAATCTTAATTTTTCAAAGTAGGTAAATAAGATTTGGTCTTTGTAAAGCAATTCTAAGGAAGCTTCAATTAATATTCAAGTGTTTAAATAGTTAAACATTGATGACTTGGTAATTCAGAAGCTTAATCCACAATTTGTTTAATTAATTAAGGGAAATTGAAGACCTGTTCAACTCAAATCCTAATATTCATCTATAAATAGAAGCTTTTTCATGATGTTTTATCAAATATCAACAAAAAGAAATATCATTTCATAATAAGTAGCAATATAATGGCTTTCATTAAGTCATTATACTTCAATCATTGCCATAATGGCTTTGTTATCTTCAATGAGCCTTGCATTTGATCCTAGCCCTCTCCAGGATTTCTGTGTTGCTGTTGATGACTCCAAAATGCTGCTGGTAAATACTCTATCCGTTCTATTTTAATTGCTGTGCATATTAAAAATAATAAGCTTCAAAATACTGCTAAATAAGCTTTCAAAAATTTAAGAAATACCTTATTCGTGCTTTTTTCAATTCTACTCTTAATTACTTAAAGTCATTCTAAATGTGAAAAATATTATTATTGTATGTTTTCGAAAAAATTAATAGGATTATATTAATCAATTACCATCCTTATTTTTTTTCTTAACGGATACGCAAATCCTTATCCTATCAATTAAAACGACCATGGGAGAACAAATTGCAAACATGATCTTTACAATTTTTATGAAGTTTTTGGGCCTGACTTTTAATTTAATTTCCTATTCTTTATCTAGCTAGAACTTCTTTTTGCAGTTTTTGTAAACGGAAAATTTTGCAAGGATCCAAAGCTTGTGGTGGCGGATGATTTCTTTAAATCAGGTTTGGATATGCCCGGAAATACTTCGAATAAACTTCGATCTCTGGCCAGACCGCAGAACGCCGACAACTTACCTGACCGAACACTCGGGCATTTCTTTAGCTCGGGACACTATGTGCACCATGACCTCAATCCACCTCACACACACCCCCGAGGAACCGGTGTTCTTGGCCACCCTGAAGGCACGCCTATGTTGGCTTTGTCCTTTCGAACTCCCGTCCAAATATGAAGAACAAGCTCTTCACCAAGATTCTACATCCTGGAGATGTATTCGTTTTCCCGATAGGACTCATTCATTTTCAATTTAATGTGGGAAAGATCAAGGCTGTTGCATTTGCTGGACTCAGTAGTCAAAATCCAGGAGTTATCACTATTGCAAATGCAGCGGCTGGATCAGACCCACCAATCAATGAGATGATGTTCTTGCAAAAGCATTCCAAATTGACAAGAAAGCCAGATTACCTCCAATCACAATTCTGGTGGGATAACAACTAAACGTTACTTCAAAAATTATACGTATTCATGTTCTACAAATAGTTATGATTCTGTGAACTATTTGTGTTCAGAATTAAATAAGTATTAATCATGTGATCGAGTGGTTTAATTTCCTCTCCATTTTAGTGTGATGTATTGGATGAGGATATGTTATGTTGTTTGTTATGGAATAAAATATGCCTTGTTATGTTTATGATATTTTCTCGAAAAAAAAAAACTCATTTTATTGTCACAATATAATCCAGTTTTACTTGGCATAATAATGTGATATTTATACAATTAATTATATTACTTCGAAATATGCAATAACCTCTAGTTCATTGTTCAGTTGACAGCCTTTTGTGAACCTAAGATATATACCTCTAAAATGTACCCTTACAATTATATTGACTACATGAAGAAGTATCAAACAAAAGTGAATAAATAAAAAAAAGACAACTCCTTATTAGTACTTTGCATATTGTACTAGCTATATTCTCCAATATCCATCATGGTAGGAAACTTCCACCGAGAACATACAAAAGGTAATTTTGATTCGACCTACCCAAAAAGTGGGAAAAATTATTCTTTACATCGGAAGAAATATTTGCATATTTTAGTTTATATTTTGAGTTTGTTATTTCATTTAGTTTATATTGTGTATAAATAACTTTATATATATTGTTATATAAAATTAATATATAATATATACAATATTTTTTTTCGCAAATATAAAACTATATAAGTTGAAAATATGGCTTGTGATGTAATTTATTATGTTAAATGATATATTTTTCAAAATTTTGGCTGATTGGATCAAATATTGGGCAGTTGAAAACGGGTTAATATATAATGGGTAATAATATGACTCATTCATAATATCACATCATTATGAGTAAAAGTTAGTTGTGCTACAAAAATGGGTTGGATAAAAGACGGGTTAATGCATATTTACCATATTTCTCAAGTAAGTAAAAGATATTGATTTCTTAAAATTTAATATTCGAATATAACTTCAATATTATGATAATTAATTTGCAAGTAACAATTCAAATTAATGTTATTTGGTATTACGTTCAAAGTTAAAATATAACTCACCAAAATCTGATCTCGACCTCGACCAAGAAAGTGGGAATTAAAACAAACATTAATATGAACTCTGGTCTACCAACATTATTCAACACCCTTGGAGAGAGCATCAACATATATACATGCATGCAATGTTTCGGATAATTAACAATTCCGTCACTGCTATTACTTTTTGATTCACTTAATTAATTGGTCCCCCAAATTCTTATGTATATACAGGTAGAGTCAAACCCCGTTATAACAATCATTTATTATACGCATTTCATTATAATACCGATTTTTCTAATCGATTTGCCCATCATTATAATAGCTTACTCTTTTCTAGAATCCATTTTTCGCTATATTTGCATTTTTATTTTTTACCTATAAAGTAGTGACGCTAGCCACTCTTGTAAAATTATCTCTATAACAGTTTCATACTAAATATTATATAATGTTATAAAGATAAATATTAAAATATTGCGATAATCATCATTAATGCCATACACATACTAAATTTCAAGCTGACAAATATATAAAAGAAAAAATTATATTAAAACAGAGTCTCACTGCCTATAGCGTAAACTTCACGAGAAAAGGCTGCGGTATTTACTTTTATTTTCAAAAGACTAGTGATCAACCCTCAAATCTTTAAATAACCCTCGTTGCCACAAAATTAATTAGGTAATTCATGAGGAAAAGATTAACAAAACGGAATAGAACATCTTCTTATTTTCATTTTAAAGTGAACATATTCGTTTGTACTTTGCATGTAAGGAATATATTCTCCAATATCCACACAACTGACTTTTTCAGTCATTAGAATACAACATAATTCAACTAGTGCCGAAAGGCACAGTGAGAAGCCTAGCTTGCGATCGATTTTTTAATTCTTAATTAAATATTTCGGATAAGTCCCAACTCATAACTCATTACTACTATGGTGAGTTAAGTACATATATAGGTGAACTTTGTTCAATGGCCACCACAAAATTAACTTATAGTGATCAATCATTCAACACTTTCGGAAATTCATATGATGTGTTTTTGAGTTTCAAAAGTGAAGAAACTGGCAAAAATTTCACAAATCACCTCTTCACAGCTTTAAATCAAGCCGATTTGCGACGCTTGAAGGTGGTGATGATGATGAATCCAGAAGAGAACAAGACATTAATAATTCAGAGTTTCCTAATAAAGAAATACAAGAATCAAAGATTGTATCATTGTCTTCAAAAATTATGCATTCTAGTTGGGTGCTTGGATCAACTTGTTTCCATTCTTGAGCATAAAATGAAGTTTGCATATTGTACAATATTGCCTATTTTCTACTATGTTAATCCTTCCAACCAAGGAAGCACAAGGAAGTTTTGGAGAAGCACTAGATAGACATGAAGAAAATTCAAGTGTGAAAGACATGCAAGTAATGAAAGAGTGTGGAGAACAAGTTAAAGAAATGGAAGGATGGACTTAGCTGCTGCTGATTTGGCAGGAATGGTCCTTGAAAATCAGTGTTATCTTTTTATCGAAATTTTCACACCATTAGATCATCTTTATTTGTTGCAGCGTATAACGTGAAGATTACATGTACATAATTTCCTATAATATTACTGGGATATTGTGCAATGCACCTACTTTCATCAAGAAGATTATTAACGTTATCAAGACAAAGACTAAGTCACCCAACTTTTATATATTTCTTCTTGTTCAATTGGAATACATCGTCAGAAGCTAGCTCCATTAATTTCGGGTTCAAGATGCATCTAACAATAATATTAATACTTCTGTTTGTGGCATTGGGGAATTGGAAAGACAACACTTGCCAAATTTGTTTACAATTTAAACTTTGGATATTTCGAAATCAGTTGCTTCTTAGCAAACATTAGAGAAACTTCAAAACTTCCTAATGGTCTCATCACTTTTTGGCCAGCAACTTCTTTCTACCCTTGTAAAGAATGAAAAAGTTAAAATATCAAGTGTTGATGAAGGAATCATCAAGATATGAATGCATGTTATAGAAGTTTTCCTTGTTCTTGATGATGTTGATATTCTTGATTTAAGGAAGCAATATTTGACATGAAAGATTGGTTTGGATATGGAAGTAAAATAATTGTGACAACTAGGCACAAGAGTTTATTAAGACTCACTAGGCCATGAGGTACATTGAAGTTGGACTTGTACACAATTGAAGCAAATGAGCTCTTCAATTGGCATGCATTTGGTGAAAAAAATCCAATGAGTACTGAAGATAATCATAATAATTACAAAGAGTACTCAGAGGAAGTGATTGAATGGTGTAGAGGACTTCCATTAGCTCTTCAAGTTATCGGTTCTTCGTTGGCTGGGAAATCTAAAAATGTGTGGAGAAGTGCTATTGAAAAACTGAGAGAAATTCCCACAAATAAAATTGTTGACAAATTGAGATGAGTTATGAATGTTGGAAGATGATCATGATCAGAATCTGTTCATTCAGTCTTTGTTGTTTCTTTTTGTGGGGATGAAAAAAGATTTTGTAGTTAGGGTACTAGATAAGTGTGAATTTTACACATTGGTGGGGATACAAAATCTCATTGATAGAAGTTTAGTGACAATTGAATATGTAAATGAGATAAGGATGCATCAATTAGTAAGAGATATGGGAAGAGATATTGTTCGTCGAGAAGCACCTGTGGATCCTGGAAAACGTAGTAGACTTTGGCACCACACAGATTCTTACAATGTCCTAAGAGGAAAAACAGTAAGGATCTAATCATGTTCTTATTTGAATATTTTGTCAATTTTTAGTATGCACAAAGTTTTCTTTTTTGAATTAGCTTGGTGCACCAAGGATGGAGCTAGATGAACTGGAAGGGTTTTCATCAGAATACTCGTCTCACGGAAATTATGATGTATATATAACGTCAATTTATTTTATGCATATAACAGTCGGACTTATAACCGTCATCCTCTCTTATAACATTTCACTATCACATTCAATTTTTTTTTAAAGTCAATTTTTCATGTTATTGTTATATTATATGTTCTCTCACTACGAAAAGCCTTTTCACCGAAAAACGCAGTAGCTATTCTCACCGATATTTTATTTAATCCGTGGGAAAAGAAAAGTAATGGTATTTTCTGCATAGAAAAATCATGAATTGCTTTCCCCACATGCATGCGTTTTCCCACAACTGGGCCTATGAAATTTCCAAAATTTACATGCTTTATGCTCAATAAATTTTCTATTAATTATGTTTAAAAAAGTTTCTATTTCTAATAGTGTTCGTAGCAGCATTTAGCTATATAGCTCCCAAAATATATCCGTACAAATGGCATCCGCAATGTATTTGACTATATACAGTAGATCATGTTGAACTCTCTTGGTGAAAATTCTGCCTCCAGCATTAGGTGCATCTCGAACCTTCCACTAAGTGCTTGCAGTGTCAACTCTTACCCACACGTATACTGATAATTCTACCGCCTAGCTGGATTATGATGGTGAAAACTCTAGCTTTTATTTGGAATGTTAAACGTATTTTTGTTTCTCCAGTACTTGTCCTTTGTGTTTTATATTAGGGCACAGAAGAAAGGGGGCGGACAGCAATCTGATTACGAATGATTAAGAAAGAAAAGTACTACCCTCAATACCAGTGAGACAAAAATGCAATTGGTTTTTTCACAGCTTGGAATACAAAATTAGGCAATTCTAGTTTACAAGATGTCAGAACTGATGCCTTTGAGAAAATGCACAAGCTAAAATTTCTCCAATTCAACAAAGTTCAAGTCAATGGAAGTTACAAGAATTTCCTGTAAAGGATTGAGATGGCTATGTTGGAGGATTCTCAGAGGAGTGTATACCAAATGAGTTTCCAATGGGAAATGTTGTTTCCATTGACATGCGATACAGCAGCTTGAAACAACTTTGGAACGGATTCAAGGTTTAAATTATATTTTTATGAGCTAAATTTGACACTCTACTTACTTACTATGACTCGAATCTAACAAATGACTTTATTTTCTTTGTTTTGATGTATTAGTTTCTCCAATACCTGGAGATACTGGATTTGGGCCATTCCTATGAGCTCATCACAACACCGGATTTCTCAGGCATTCCCAATCTTGGAAAGATTGATAATTCTTAACATTGTACCAAGTTAATCAATGTTCATGACACCGTTGGATGTTTGCAAAAACTCATGATTTTGAACCTTAAAGATTGTCAGAAACTAAAGAGCCTTCCAGATAGCATATGTGAGTTAAAATCACTCGAGACGCTTAACATCTCAGGCTGCTCAAACATTGAATACTTACCAACAGAGCTGGATAAATTGTCATCACTAAAGGAGCTTTATGCTGATGGGATTCTATGATTACTGGATCAATTTGAGGCCCAAACATGGTATTCATCTTTATGGTCTTGGGCCTGGAAAGGAAGAGTATTATCTCCTGTAAATTCAAGAAATCCATTTTCCCAAGTCTCAAAATGTGTTAAACATTGCAAAATGCAATTTATCTCCGGATGCTTTTAGTAAGGTTGATTTAATATGACGTTGCTAGACTGGCTAGATTTGGGAGGAAATCCGATTAAGGATTTACCAGATAGCATCAAGAATCTTACGAGGCTTAAAAAAGTTCTGAACATCGCGTATTGCACAAAGATCAAATATCTCGAAGGGCTACCATCGAATATTACAGATTTAAATGCTGATGGATGCTTAGCTTTGGAGAAAGTAGCTTCTTGTGCAAAAGGGCATCCAGTAGAAGGTTATATAAATTGCATCAATTCATTGAAGTTACTGTGTGTTCAAGTTAGAGCCACTGGAAAATGCTGATGCTCAAGTGCTTGCCAACAATATGGGAATTTCAAATTTGGAACCTGTGATGACAAGTAGTACTATGGTTTTCTCTTGTATTTGGCCTGTACAACGCTGGAAGACTTAGAAATGAATATCACCAAGCTTTGTACAAGATGACATAACAAGTTTATTTTCCCTATCGCCTAAGAAGCTCCCTCCACAGGTCTGTCTCACAACCTATCTGATCTAAAAGTTAAAGACAAAGCATTTTTAATTTCGCAATTAAGGAGGCAAAAATCTAATTAATTTAGTATTGTCTCGTCAGATATTGTACCACCGGGGTGTTTTCTTCACATTTTTGCCTGGCGAAAGCGTGCCCAATTGGTTCAGCTACAAGTTCACAGATGCAGCAGATGTGTATTGCACCCTACCAAATAATGTTGATAGCAACAGAGTAATAAATGGTTTGAGCATTTGCTTTGTGTACAAATGTCCGGAAGCATACACCAACCTTGGCTTGTACGATGGGCCAGCAATTTGGATAAGAAATCAGACAAAAGATTTGAACTGGGCTCTTTACCCAGCATGGTTTGGCCTTCCAGAAGATCAAGAAAGTGGGATGATGTGGTTAAGTTATTGGAAAGTTGAGAAATTGTTTCAACAAGGAGATGTCATTCAGGTTAGTGGGGTTCACAGTTTGCTGAATTTAAGGAACTTGGTGTTAAAATCTTTTACCTTGATGAGCAAACAGAGAACTATGATTCTAATGTGAGTACTGAATTTGAAGATATTCTGGGGAACCACTTTAGTGATGAAGAACGCACTTATTACATTTGCATTTGAGATTTGTGATAGTCATATTTGATAGTATATATATGATAACATCAATTCAATAACTCTTGTTCAGTTTCAAGCATGTCCTATTATTATTATATATTACTAAACTATCATGTGAAACCCATAAATTTTAAATATTGAATGCTAGTTTCTTAAAGATTTCTAGAATAATTCCTATATTACAAATTCATAATCTGTGAGTTAAGTTGAAAATAAATTTGTCATTTTTACTTTTCTAAATTGTGTAATTTATCTATATATCTATATCTAAATCTTTTTATATCCAGAGTTGTACCAATACGTTCTCACTGTTCAATATTATACTGTAATATTATAGAATTAAGCATATTCTTTATACAGGTTTTCATCCAATGTTGACTATGTAAAAACATATAATTTATGGATTTAATATTTCATTATGACAACTTCTTTAGATTCACCTTCAATGAGAAACTTCTTATTATAAAAATCATATTCAAGTCAATTTAATACATTTTTCACTTAATTCAACCCTCAATTATACCAAGTTACAAATAAATCAACGTTTATATCTTTTTTGAACCCTTAATTAGCACCCTTTATTATTGAAATTCTACAAATAAGAATTTTTCATTAGGTAAAAATAGGTGAAAATGAATCAAAAGAAGTTTGTCCTGATAATTTTCCCAATTTAAAGGGCTCATATGCTTTGCACCAGCTAATTTTATCAATGATAACTATCATTGTACATTACAAGTTACAAATATAATAAAAGTCAAAAGTGCCCACCTTTAAATATAAAGACAAAACTGCTCAAATACATATCCATTTTCAACGAATCTCAAACATAAAGGAACTAATTTTTCATTTTATCGAAAGCTCACTGGTTGGCTGATGTGAGGAACTGTGAGCTAGAGCTTTGTTGAGTTTGGCATAGGAGCAAGGTAGATGTTCTTATCATGTATTCTTGAGTTTCAGAGACCAAGACACTGGCAATACTTTCACGGATCATCTCCATAGAAATTTGGTGCGAGCTAAGCCTATGTGTTCAAATGCGATGATGATGATGATGATGACGAAGAGAAAAGAGAGAACTTGAAGTCAAATTGAAAAGGGAATAGAACAATCGAGGATGTCAGTGATTGTACTGTCCCAAAACTACGCATCATCGGAGAGGTGTCTCGATGAGCTTGTCATGATTTTGGAGCAAAAGAGGATTTTTGGGCACATAGGTCTGCTCGTCTTCTTGGACGTGGATCCTTCCGGATGTAAGGAAGCAAAAGGGTAGTTTTGGCGAAGAAAATTTCAGGATTGTTAGCGGTGAGACTGCGGAGGAAAGGATTCATAAGGTAAAAAGCTGGACCAAAGCTCTCAAAGAAGTAGCAGATTTGGGAGGGATGCCCTTGCAAAATCAAGCTGATGGGTAACTTTTCCCCCTTTATTTCTGTTGTGAAAACTACTTTAATTCTCCCCTATTGAAGTGAGGATGAATGACCAAGAATTTGTCTTCTGCAGTTATGTTGTCTTGTCTTTTTGTATAAAGGTCACTAATTTCAGAAATATTATTAACCAAGAAAATATATCATGAAGTCCCTAGTTTTTAATTGTTTTCTATGATGTCCTCCCTCTAAATTGTATTACTATTATTTTTCAATAACCCTGCACTGAACGACTCCACGGGTTACCTCGCTACCTCCCACCAGTACAACTGAGGTACCTCATGACTCTATTCACTTGTTAGACATATGAGAAGAAACTATCTAGTACTTTTGCCTCCATTGTAATTGAACCTGAAACTTAATAGATTAATAAGTCACAGCCTTTGATGCTTAACTAATTATAATTGTGGCCTTTTCCATTTATTTGTGATAATGCCTGTAAATCCACCTTATCTATTGAAGGTCTGTCAGAGTTAGTGTTCATGTAGTTTTTTCCAATTTCTCAATCTCTGACTAGATCCTTTCCGGTTCCAGTATTGAGATGCTTCAAATCTGTACATGAAATCTGCTTTCTAGTTTCTATTGTTGCCGTGCACTCCTGCTCACAAAAGCCTTCCTTCTTTCAAGCCATGCTAACCCAACACTGTGTTTTACCTTTTTCTTCCATGTATATGAAATCTGCTTTCTGTTATGGTACATGTACTGGTGGAAGATAGTAAACTGTGGAATTAGTTGAGGTGTGTGCAAGCTAGCCTCACACCTATCAAAATGAGAAAAAGTATTTTAGTCGGCCAAGAAAATTGTTTTGCTTTCCATTTAGCAACACACTAGTTTTAACTTTTAAATAAGTCAAGCATCGCGTTGTCATAGTAGTAGGCTTAGTTACCACGTGATCATCGAAACTTGCATAGGAGTGGCAAATGCCTTCCAGTTCAGACCCACTTATGCTCCAATGCTCTCCTGTCTCTAGAAATTATTGTCCAGAGCTGTCCCAACTCATGGAACACTTGCTGTCTTAACGAACATTTCCTATCTGACTCATCAAGTCATCAAATTTGTTAAGTCGTCTATATATACAGATTTCGTCTTATCAAGATAAATGTCCTCAAATTCCTGGGTTCATGTGCTCACACGTGCTGCCAGAGAAGTTCAACAGTGTCTTTATAACATGCCTCACTCACCATCAATTGTCTAGATACAGATATTTGGCTCCATTCATGTCAGTTGCTCGGTCAAGTTTTCAGTTCACATTTGTTCAAGCTACATGTCACCTGACCAACCACTGTGATTATCAAACCATGTTACTAGATAATCCAATAAGGATGCCATCAGTATTTCACCATGTCGACATACCATCCAGTCAGTAATTTACATCACAGTCAGGTAATTGATTCCACTTTCATCATGTTAGCCACATCAATTTCACACCACTTTATCCAAAAACAGTGCAAGTTCTGGAGGTTTCAAACATTTTGATTTTTTTTGGTCTATTCCGTCTTATTCACCATAATGGTGGCAATCTTGGAACATATGATCTATACACTCCAACTTGGAAATGAACATCAGCATGTGCGTAGATTTGTTATATACATCTAGGGTTTATTATGTAGGATTATAATATAGAACATACTTAACGATTGCCATAATTAGGCATCTAGATAATAGGAAATCTCCTTATTTCATGCAGCTTAAACACAGCTTATTGAGATCTCTTTAATGTTATTTATCACCAGTTCAAATAAAAAGTTCCCTCTTTTTTTCCCCTCAAATTTCATCATAATGATCAGAAAGAAGACTTGTCAAAAAAGGAAATAGTGAACCAATAGCTAAAATGTTTTTGGACAACTCATGACTGGTGGCATCACTATGTTTTTGAAATACGGAAGTTCTATGTCCTTCTAATGCCCCTTCATATTTTTTGATTATGAAGTCTTTAGGTCTTTGTCATCCTGAAGATCGCAAATATGTGAATATTTTCTTCTCTATGTATTTGAGTATTTGTCTTTTCAATTTTCTAGAAGTACTTCTATAACATATTTATGTTTATTATCACCATATATTTTTAGCTCTTCAATTCAGATTTGATGGCATTCAAACTTAACCTGAACTTGTAGACATGAGGCAAAGTTCATTGAGAATATTGTTGAAGTGGTTGAAAACAAGCTACGTCCCAGAGACTTACATAGTGCCTCTACCTCATTGATATCACTATCGGGCTGACGATATTATCTCCCTGGTTAAGCAAGATAGATCAACTAATGTTGGGCTATATGTGATTTGTGGGATTGGTGGAATTGGCAAGACAACCATTGCCAAATTTGCCTATAACTCAAGTGCAAGATCATTTGAAGGAAGCAGTTTTCTAGCGAACATCAACGAAACTGCAAGACAATGTAATGGCTTAGTTCGTTTGCAGAAGCAAGTTTTGTATGATATTGTTGGAAAAAAGGAGAGGATATTCAATATTGATGAAGGAATTATGATGATCGAAGATGCCCTACGCTATAAACGAATTCTTTTCGTACTTTCAAGATGATGTTGGGATGAAGTGACTGATAGATACAATTTTAGGAATGAGAGATTGGCTTGATCCTGCTAGTAAATTCATTATAACAACGAGGCATGAGTCATTGCTAAAGCCTTCTGTACCTCAAGGCGTACTAAAACTAGAACCTCTTGAATAAACTGGATTCCCTAAAGCTTTAGCTGGCATGCCTGGAGAAGATCATCCTTGGAAGGTTATCTTGAGCTCTCAAAACGTGTGGTTCTTCAATGTGTAGGACTTCCTTTAGCTCTTCGTGTTTTAGGTTCAGCTCTGTCGGGTAGAAGACCAGAAATATGGGAAGTTCCCAGAAAAGCTAGAAACAATCCCTGACATCATGTCATAGATAAACTTAAACTGAGTTTTGACACTTTGAGGATGACCATGACAAAGATATATTCCTTCATATACTCTTTTCTTTTCTGGGATGGACAGAGAT
This sequence comes from Datura stramonium, assembly GCA_018107945.1. Lineage (NCBI taxonomy): Eukaryota > Viridiplantae > Streptophyta > Magnoliopsida > Solanales > Solanaceae > Datura > Datura stramonium. The sequence goes on from JACEIK010002889.1 coordinate 163,955, forward strand.
GACTCTGTTAGAATACTGGATGGATGTGGTTTCCACACAACAATTGGGATGCAAACCTCATTGATAGAAGCTCCTTTTGACAATCAGTGACTTAAATAAGTTGAGATGCATCATTTGCTTCGAGACCTGGGGAGAGATATCGTTCGTAGGAATCACTGATCCTGGAAAACGTAGTAGACTTTGGAATAACAAGGATTCTTTTAGAGTGTTGAACGATAAGACTGTAAGGCACTTACTATGTGTTATGTCCTTCTTTTCCTTCTTTGTCGTGCCATACCCTCACAAGTTATCTTTTTCTCCAAATTTCCTGTTAGGGAACTGAAAGGATTGAAGGGATCAGCCTTGACAAAGGCACATGTCCATGTTAATGGAAGATAAATCAGCCAAAAGATTTTTCAATGCAATTAGCTCAAAAAGGCGCTTCCTTAAAGATCATGTAGAGAATTGTGCAGATCACAATGTTTCGCTGCAACAACCTTCTTCTGGTTTTTATTCATTGCATTCAGTAGACACTTCATCGAGAAACTCAAATTACAGCATAGGGACAGATGCATTTACAGTAATGCGAAACCTAAGCATGCTCAAACTAAATGATGTGAACCTCATTGGATGCTACAAAGAATTTCCCAAGAGATTAAAATGGTTGTCTTGGCGTAAATGCCCTTTAAAATCCATTCCTAGTGACCTTTCCTGGGAAGGAATAGTTTCTATTGACATGCGGCACAGCAGTTTACAACAAACATGGAGTCGGAACTCGAGGTATAAATCATCTCTTCTTTTCCTTTTCTTTATTTCAGTAGTTTCTTTGCATAACCAAGATTGTATATTCAGAAAAGAAATAATTGAATGCTTTTCTTCACTAGTTCTTGAGATTTTCAGGATTCTCAACCTTAGTCATTCTCGAACTTACCAAAACCCCTAGCTTTGCTGGAATGCTCTGCTCGAGAAATTAATTCTTAAAGACTGTGTTAAACTGGCTGATATTGATGAATCTATCGGTTACCTCCAAGAAATCACCTTACTGAATCTGAAATACTGCAAGAGCATCAGAAAGCTGCCAAGAAATATTGGTAAACTTAAAAGTCTTAAGACACTTGATATACTCTTCTGCTCAAGCCTGAGTCGCGCAAGGAGCTTAACATGATAGACTCCTTGAAAGTTCTTAGAGCTGATGGAATTGGTCTAAACCAAATACTCTGTACCACCAATGAGTGGAAATCATTACAGGCACTATTTTCATCTTGGATATCAAAGCCTAGAATCTCTCCTGAAATATCATGGGCCTTTTTACCTAGCTCTTTGCAGGAGCTTGAAGTCTTGTGAGTTGCAGGCTGTCTGATGAATCTTTTCCCGAGAAGTTTAGCAATCTTCCGCTGCTCGAAGAACTGGATCTAAGTGAAAACTCACTAGTTGCCTCCTAGAGTGTGTCAAGAGTCTTCCTCAGCTCCAAAGCCTCAGTGTCAAGTCCTGTAAGATGCTCAAATCACTTACTGAGATGCCAAATAGCATTTCAGAAGTGTCCATAGATGGCTGTTCATCCTTGAGATGATGACATACCAATCATTGCTATCAAAAAATCCAATCCTAGGTTATGATTACAATTGTGACAGTCTAGTCATGATGCAGGGAAACTTTAAGTTAGAAGCTCTAGAAAATGCTGACCAACAGATGCTTAAACGTTTCGATCTGAATCTTGAAACTATGGAAAAAGCTGTGATGAAAATGGACCTTTCTCGAAGTTACAAGATGAAATGCTTCCGCCACAGGTTTCTCTCTCAGTCTTCTAGACTACAAATCTAGGTTTACTGTTGATCCTTAACCATTTATTTCTATGACTGGAATAGGGCTTGTACGAGGAAGGCATCTTCAGTACATTTCTTCCTGGAAACAAGATACCTAGCTGGTTCACAAAGTTAGAGAATACGAATGCAGTAAGTTTTACCATATCTCAACCTCTCAACAATATCCAGGGCCTATCCATAGCCGTTGTGTATACAAGTTCTGAAAATCAAGAAGAGTTTTCAAGAGCCTACTGGCGCAAACAGGAGAATATTGTACACAATACGACTAAAGAATTGAAATGGATGCACCATCCAAGAGTTTTTGGCATACAGAAGGTAATGAAGAAATAACATGGTTAAGTCACTGGAAATTTGGAGATATGCTACAAGATAGAGACGAAATTTCTATTTTAGTCCGTTTGAATAGCTTGATGAAGGTAAAGGAACTTGGCATCGACCTTGTCTGTGACGGTGCTAAAGAGCTGAGTGACCTGTCAAGCTGCAGAGTTTCAAGCCCAGTAATTCCCGTGTTTTCTAATGATAAAGTTCCTGGAGATGTATCACAACGTGGTAGAGTTTTCAAAATAGGGAGCTGATATATATGCTGGAATTGGATTAGTTATATTTGACAGAAACCAATGGCATGTCCATGTCACTGTTGTTATTGAAAGTGCATATGTTGTTTCAACCTCTTATTATGTCTGTTGCATTCAATGAAGCAATATGTAGGACATATATTTGCTAACAATTCTAGCAATGCAAATATTGAAACAGTAGCTCAAATTTTTGAATCGTCAAGGAAATGATCATACTCGTTCACCTATATGATGTATGTAAAAATGTGATCTTTAATTCTAACAGAATTTTCAAAACGAACTGTGAAGTTTAAAAGTTTTTACCGTGTGCACGCATCAAACAGTTCTGCTAACAAGTTTCCGGATTCGGGGCTAAATAATGCTGAGGTTTATATGTAATTTAAAAATTTGTTGTATTAGGTTATTTATTTATTATTGCCCGAATAAATACTGTTGCATTGCATCACTTTTTAATATAATCACCTAATGTAGAAGACAACAAAGTGTTAACAAACTATTTATGTACAATATAACAAATGGCAACAATAAGGACATTTATTAAAGAAATGATTGGTAAATATAGTTGGTATATATAAAAAGGTGGATTTTTTTTTTTTTTTACAAAAATATAAACTTGTGGGGTTAAATTTTACATTTGAAAAATCTCTCTCATGATTTGAAATCCCAAATCAAGCTCTTTGGAGAATTTACTTCATCTCGTGATTTTTGAAATTATTTTGATGAACATTGCATGTCCAAATACCGATTTCATCTCATAATTTAAATCGCGATACAAATCGCATGTCCAAACGCCTACTAAGTATAAGTTGGTAAAAATATATTTTACTTTTTTAAGAATGAGGTTCTTTCTTAAAGAGTTGCGCACAAGTTTCCAAAAGCATCACCTATTTTTGAAACAAAAAGAATATCAATTTGATTAGCAATTTTAATTTTAAATAGAATAGCTTTTATAAATTTATGCCCCAAAATAAAAATTAGTCCAACACTTAAAGCATACATCCAAATTGAAGAAGCTTACACCTCAAGATACTTTGTCTCCACAAATTATGTTGATATATTTTTATTGCGCTTTTATTCTGAATCTTGTTTAAAACAGTGATTTTGACAATGGAATTGGCACAGGGAATTAGTGGTTTCACCATTAGGTTAGAAAGAAAATCAAAATAGAAAATAAAGTGTAGACAAATCATCCTTTAAAAATATTACACTAGATGAGGTATTACTAATAATTGAATCCACCTAGTGGAATCCTTTTATTTGTGGTCCTAAGTTAATAGGAAATTTTTTAAAATATATTTAACTAACATATAATATCAGTATAAAAAATCTGCACATCATTAGGTTATTTTTGTAATATATAATATATATTTTAATTTTATTGATTTAAGAAAATTGCTTATAAAATATCAGCTGAATATCTGACAGTGTAAAAATTAAAAATTATATTTATATTAACTAGATATAAAAACATATGAGCAGATATTGAACATGTGGAAAGCCATTCATTGGGAAAAGTCAGCACTCGATTTCTTTCTTTCTTTTTCTTTTTTTTTAAATAAAATTTAATTTTATATTTAAATACCCCACTCACGTACTCCATTATCAATTTAATCTTCAGGACTTTCTGCTGTCTTACTTTAAAATGACACTACAAATAATTAGATCCAATCAGCTGAATCATAGTGTATCTTTCTTCTGGTAAAAAATAAATGTTTTTCTCACAAAAGAGAAAGACAACATGTGTTTTATTATTAGATTAATACTATTCCATTTCATTTTAATTATTAATATATTAAAAATAATTATTTTAAAATTTATGAGATAATAAATATTATTTTTATTCTACTCTAATACTTAACCTCATTCTAAAATATGAAAAAATATTATTATATATTTTTAAAAAATTAATAATATAAAAACATTAAAATTCAATAATAATATATTATTTTTTTAATAAATATATAAATCTTATTATAACACTTAAAATAGAAAGAAAGAAATATTTTTCCGCGTGCTGTTGTAGTATATGATTGATGTATGTGAGAAAGTCCCGCGAGCCAGCTTCCTGATGATTGTGTCCAAAATTTCCAATTTATTTTCTTTTTTACGGTAAAATTTTGTATAGGGCAAAAATAATTTAATATTTTGAAAAAATTGAGTCAGATGATTAGTGAAGTACAGGAGAAAATTTAAACCACAGCAAAGCGTTCATTTATAAATTTGCTCCGAAAACGACGTCATATGTTACTCCCTTATCCATTAAATAGTATTTATTTCACATTTAATGTAATTTGTCGTAGATTGATTCTCAATCACAAATTCTGAAAATTATTTTTTATAAAAAAAATTAGGCATATACTTTCTCTATTTTATTTTAATTGGCAGATACTAAAAATAAATATTTAAAATATTTACTAGTTTCGTAATTCAAGATATAATCGATCATATTTTTCTAATTCTACTCTTAGTATTTAAAGTTATTCGAAAATATGAAAAGAATAACATTATAGTTTTCAAAAATTAATAAGGTTATATTAATCAAATTATCATCCCTATTATTATTTTTTATAATGCGCGCTTAAATTTTATCCTCGACAATTAAAATAACAAAACGTAATATAACAAAGAACATGACATATAGCGTACACAAGGCACTAGCGACAAAAGCATATATTATTCTTTCTCCTCATTCATCGATCATCGAAGATGCTATATAATTCAAGATTTTTGAAATCTTATATATTCTCACATTTTATTTAATTATTTAATCTATATTACTTACATTTATTTTATTAACTTTCAAATTAAGTCTATCTGATTATTCTTTTAGTCCTATTATAAATTTAATGATAATTATATATAAAGATATATATAAATTTAATAAAAAGTCAAACAATTATATTTTCCAACTTCCCATCACTAATAAAATTGAAATTGCCTCCAAATGTACAATAAAATATTTGTAGATAATTCACAGTTGACTTCGACTTATTCAAACTTAATATAGTTTATTGAATAATATTATAATTCTATTACTAACTTTATTATGTTTTTTATCGCGTCTGAATTAAAGTTTGAAGAATGTTTTAATTATTCACATTCTTATTTATGATGCAATATTGTTTCAAGTAGGCCAAGTTATATCTCTAAGCATGATAATCATATATATTAAATTCATAATTATTTTATTACTTCACGGTAATAACGATATTTTTCAATAATAAATAAAGTGATTTAGTGATTTTCTCAGTATTTATATCATTTAAAAGCGTTAAGATTTTTGCAAAATCCGAGATATTATTACAGCAAAGAATGAATAAAAATTCATAACTCTGATTTAAATTTCTCTCAATTCATCCTCTCACTTAATAATTACCAAATCATTTGACCCTAATGATTTTCTTAATATTTATGTCGCTTAATTTAATACTTATAAAAGAAAATAAAAAGCGGTTAAATTTTCTATCTTTTTTTTTTTATTGATAATGAATGTATAAATTTTTTTAAACAAATACATAAAGCTACACATCCTTAAAATACATTTTATATTATTAGTATGACAAATAAAACCCACAACTAAAATTCATTGGAAATATTAATGATTTGATAAATCAAACATTATAATAGCCCTCACAAAAGAATTTTATGGTTTATGTAAGTGTAACAACTGCTAAAAACATTTTGTCAAGCATAAATAATATTTTTTGCATAATACGTGAAATATTTATATACTAAAATACTTTAATATCTCAGACTATTTTAGAGGGTGTTAATAAACTTCAAAATAGACCAAACTAACTTCTAAGTATTTTTTTTGTACACTAAAGATATTTTAAGCCAATCTTTTTAAACTAAATCGATTCAGAACAAATACAAATCATAAATGGGAGTGAAGAATTAGATAAGTCTTTACTTTTGTAATTTTTCTTTGACTATTATTGATCCAATTAAATTTATTTTCTTTATGCTAGCATTTAGTTAGACAAAAAAGATGAAAAAGATAAATAAAAT
>JACEIK010002890.1:21036-34400 GCA_018107945.1 Datura stramonium
CTCCTTTTAATAATATATAGATATTATTTTTTCATAGAATGGCATAGTATTTTATTTATTTATTTTAATTTTAAAATGTAACACCGCTTACAAAAAATTCTACGTACCCACTATTTGGCGTTGGGATAACATGATTATTTGAGTGCGTAGTTCACAGTCTAATTAACAGCATTCGAGTTGCCTGTTTTCCAACTACTTTGCCAATCGACAAAATTCTAGAAGGAAAGTTCTGAGGCCCCTTGTACCCTACAACATTTTGTTGGCCCCTGTGTCAGCCATTCTTATCTTGTTTATCATCATATATAGGAGTTGGCTACAATTTCGGATGTAAAATTTGGCAACCGTACTCATTATGGACTTGTTATTTACATTCCTTATAATATTTAGGCAAGTGATCATATTATATTTTAAATTTCTCTATCCTTACTTCTCTAGTACGATCATCCTCAATTTCCATTGTAACAGATTTGGGTAAATCAGATAGCAGATCTACTTAACTTTTATCGTCGTCCTAGCACATCTAGGTCTTATTTTATTGATGGTTGTTATATCCAAGTGTAAAGTCTTTCTAAGCAGAGGCCAGAGTGAATAAGATTCACGAACAAAATACTTAGGCAGGAGATTTGAGAATGATATCCATGCTGTTGATTTTGTAGTCTCTTCATCAACTTTCAATTTTGCTTCATAAATAAAAAGTCTCATCTGATAATATAAACCATCTCTTGCTTTATTGTAATATGCACTCTTAGACATGATATTCATAAAATCTTCTATTAAAGTGAATTGAATCAGCAAATGCCTATTCCTGAAAAGTCATATTTGATACTGACCTTTGATACCACATTGAGCAGGTTTGGACTTCCTTAGATCATTAATTTCGGTTCAGCTGTACGAGAATTTTACGATGACTGCATATTGTAGATTTTCTACCCCGTTCCTGCGATTCACCTCTTATTCTTTCCACTTTACCAAATGCTCACCATTAATAAAAGTAATTGGCTTAGCAGGAATAGGTTGAATGAGCAAGTTAATCTGCTACATGGAGTGTTCAAAGCTTTAAGGTTAACTATTTTGGCGTAATCCAATATGGAGATAGTAGTATCTGTGGTTTCTGTTGTAGTTAAGGGAGGGAATTGGGAAGACAACGAGAACGGAATGGTTGAAACCTGAGCAGCCACCGTGGATGGCTGGCTAATTCGCCATGATCATCATAGGATTTATTTCCATGTGTATCTGTACCTCTCCTTTTACACAGTAAAATAGTCTTCATGTTTGTCTTTTGGATGATGTGTGCTCCTACTTCATCTCTTTATGTAATCTTTTGGATGATATGTGCTCCTACTTCATCTCTTTATCCAATGCGTTATATATCCCTTTTAACTAATAGATTAAATATTGTTAACCAAAAGATAAATATGGCATCTAGTCATGTCCAAAAAGTTGACGAAATGCGTGTATTTGACTAGATTTTGATCTATATTCGAATTAACGCTTTTTCGACTTTTATTTATTAATAGATTTGTGCTATTTGCGTATTGATCATAACAATTTAAAATTATTATTTAAGTTAAAGTAAAATAATAAATTAATTATAAAATTGTTGGTATGAATATGTTCCTATAATAAGATAATTCTTCCTTCGTCCTAATTTATGTGATTATGTTTGACTAGGCATAAAGTTTAATAAAGAAAAAGGACTTTTTAAACATGTGGACTTTGGTCTAAAATAAGTCAGAAATATTTGTGCGAGTATAAATCATTTCATTAAGAGTAAATTGATACTTTAAAATTAATTAGATTGCTACTAAATATAGAAACATATCAACCTTTATTACACTGACTAAAAGAAAAAGAATCACATATATTGAGATAGAATGGGTAATAAACAATATTAATATGAAAAATATTAATAAAATGCCCAAAATAATAATATATGGTGTAAAATTACAATAATTAGTGAGATATTTGTGGTGGTAATGATTTGAGAAAAATTTCAAAGTTTATTGAAAAAAAAATCAAAAAATTTTATTAGAATTATTTAACATTTAAAAATGGTATATGATGTTATTAGTACTTGAAAGTATGAAGAAGTTTATTTTAGCGCGAGAGAGTAAAAAATTGAGTTTAACTATCATGTTAGGAGCAACCAAAATGAGTGAAAGGAATATGCACTAAGAATAACAATTATAAAAGAGAGTATTAGGTGAAATGCAATTCATTAAATATTTGTACCTCATAAAATTAAAAAATAAACCTCTAATTAGACTTTGATTATTCATTTTATAGTTTCATATAATATTCAATTATCTTGACATCGTCAAACAAGTCATTTTATGATAATTGACGTTGATCATTCACGAAAATTTATACTTTTTTTCTTTTATGTTTAATCATTTACTCAAGATTTTACTTAATAATATTAATATTATTTTATAAAACTTCATACATAACTCGGCATATGTATAACCTTATACGTACTGAAAAACTAATCAATTAAAAAAATTGGAAGGATTTTATTGTTAGATTAGAAATGCCTCCATCTATCAATTCTAAATGAAATAAAGGAAAAAGAAATCGTTTGGTACTTCACTTCCTTCATAATATTTTTCAATAGAAAATGAACAACAAATAATAAAGATGAAGATGCACAATTTTCCCACTTTCCTAACCTTCCATATATATATATATATATATATTTCCCTTTTGTGTAACTACGCTTTCCACACTTCTAATTTATCAAACTGAAATACCCCTAGAATTTATGGAATTAAAGATAAAATCTTATGATTTCACCCACCTAATAAATTTTACAATAAAAAGCGGAAATATAAGTGGCAAAATGGTTCTCAAAGTAGAACCTCTACCCACAACAACTCACTCCCCACTCCTACCCCAACGGCTCTCAAATAATTTGGCCTTGATCAATTGTACGTACGTTAAGGTCAACTTAAATTTTAAACTTCCTCTATTTTAAAGAAATATTTTACTTAATTAAAAAAATATTAATATACAATTAGTTAAAAAGAAAAAGATATCATTTTTTAAAAAGGTTTTAAAAAATAAAACATACACACAAAAATTTTAAAATATTTATTAAGAAAAAATTAAAAAATGTTTTACTTTTTTTTTGGGTTCGTTTTTTTTGGTTTTTTGTAGTTAATTTAATTATATTATTCGTTTTGAAATTTTTGAATTTTATTTGTATAATTAAACTGAATGTATTATTATCTGTGCTTGCTTAACCAATTGATATTCTTTGCATCGGTACAGATATTATATCGACATTCCTAGCCGTTGGAGCAACCTTCCTTCTCTGTGCTTGCTTAACCAATTGATATTCTTTGCATCGGTACAGATATTATATCGACATTCCTAGCCGTTGGAGCAACCTTCCTTCTGTTTTGCTTTCAGACTTTCACTCTTCCCTCCGTCCACCTGTAATGAAAGAAAACGGTAACATAGCCACTACACAGTCTTCAGCTTCTCTTTGCAGTATTGACGAGATGAATGCTGATTCCTTCTGTTCGTTGAAACGGAAAAGACCACTCAAGATTGAGATCCCCAGACCGATTGTTTTATGTGAGATTCGTGTGGATTCAGAGCCGTTTCTCAAGAATGGTGCTGACACTACACCCATGTGCTTCGTTGGTCATGGGGTCGGCCTTTTCTGCCGGAAAGGAAAGAAAACTTTTATGGAGGATACCCACAAGATCATTTCTAGCTCACATGGAAAAAGGGTATTACCCATTTCTATCCACCTTTCTATGTTTTCTTGTCAAAATTTTAAATTGCTGTGAAATGGTTCTGAGTTCTTTTATCATGGTTCTTGGAAATATAGGGTTTTTTTGGGGTATATGATGGACATGGCGGGAGAAAGGCTGCAGAATTTGTGGCAGAGAACTTGCACTCCTATGTATTTGAAATGCTTGACCATGGTTCCAGCACCACAAGAGAAAAAGCTATTGAGGCTGCTTATATGAAAACTGATCAGCAGTTCTTGAAACAGGTAACGACAATCTGAGATTACCTTCTTCTCTTGCTTTTCTCGTGGGCTTCTAATCATACTTTTCCCAACTTGCAAATTTTGGCAAATTTTGTCTTTTTTCATTTGTTTTTTTCAGATTGTATAAGCCAAGTATATGTAGTACCAATCCGAAGATTCATAATAGTAATAGGATTCTAACAGTTTGAACAATCTGAATAAGAATGTAGAACCATAACCAACCCAAACTCTATAAGCCATGTCCGATCTCATAGGCAATTGCTTTTCTAGGAGTCCAAATTGCAGAAATTCTGGTTATTTGGTATCTATTGAATTTAGACTTCTTTGTCGATGAGGGGAAATTTTGTCCCATGTCTTGTCCACCTGCATATGACTGCTCACATTGCCACCCCCAGCCCAAATAAAGCATTAGTCAATTTATTATGAATGTACTTGGGACAGGCATAGTTGTTGTTCATTTAACAATTTTGTACTAACTGAGATTATTACAGGGTTTAGATAGTGGTGCTTGCTGTGTCACTGCGTTAATTGAAGGAGAGGAGATTATAATTTCAAATTTGGGAGACTGTAGAGCTGTTCTATGTAGAAATGGAGTTGCCGAAGCCCTCACAAGAGATCATAGAGCTGAAAGGGAGGATGAGAGGAAAAGAATAGAGGCTAAGGTACCATAAATATGGGCTCAAGCTACTTGGATTTAAAGAGTGAAGATCTCTCTTGATTGTAACTGCTCAAATCTGAACTTGTGATGCAGGGAGGATATGTGGAACTTCACAAAGGAGGTTGGAGAGTACATGGTGTTCTCTCTGTCTCTAGAAGCATTGGAGATGCTCATTTGAAGGATTGGGTGCCAGCTGAACCTGACACCAGGACACTGACTTTGACACCAGATATGGATTACCTTGTTTTAGCTTCTGATGGTCTTTGGGATGAGGTTAGAAAAGAAAGCCTGATATATATTTCTGATTTCTGCATCAGGAAAAGCATAGTTTATGGGAAGTTTTTTCACCAATATGTTCTGATCTCTACTGGAGTTTGAAACATCAATAATTTTCATTTGTTGTAGGTATAAAAGAAAACTTCCCGTGTAGCTTTTGATGAGACAGTTTTAGTTAAGAAAGAAAAATGTGACGATTTACCCAAGAAAAATGTTGGTATTTACCAATCTTGGCGATTATACAGTTTAGCATTAGTAATCTTGTGGGATCTACCCAAGAGTTTTAGCATAATTCTACAACTCATTTTGTTTAATGATTCTGATTTACCTTGTTGTTTAGGTGGGGAATCAGGAAGCCATGGATCTCATTATGCAGTCATGTGTGAGGGAAAAGAGCATGCAACTTCCAGTGGCTACTTTAAATGAAAAGGAAGACGAATTTGATTGTGTAAGTAAAAGTCCTTCACCAAAGTTACGACGAGTTTCCACAATCAAGTCAAACAGAACGAGAAGTCGTTCTCCATGCTGTAAGAAAACTGTCAATAACTGGATGACAAGTGAAGATGAATTTGGCAATGAAAATGAAGGTCCTCCAGCAAAGGCTAGGCGAGTTTCAATGCTGAACCAAACAAAGATGAAGATGAAAATTTATTGCCCAAATCAAGAAAACAGTGGTTTGAACAAGAAGCAACATTCCAATGTGCTTGTGGCTGCTTGCAGAGAACTTGGAAACCTTGCTGTGTCAAGGGGTAGTTCGGATGATATCACTGTAATGGTAATCGATCTGAGTCATTTCAAATCCTAGTTTGCTACTGTTAGTTCAGTCATCCTTAGGAAGTTTCAGTTGCATATATACCTCAAAGATTAGGCCTGACAGATTCCTATTGACTGTGATCCTGGTTAGATGCCGCATAGAAAATTGATGATTCTTTAAATCGTTGAACTAGTCATGTATGAAATAACATCAGCCATATGATTCGTCTATGATTTGAGTTAATGCAGTGCTACAGAGTCTCTGATAATTAAAGTTGAATTAGAGAATGGTTTACATGATGTTCAATACAGGCTTTTCTGCGACTTGCCATGCTAGTTCACCAACTATGATTTGAAGAGATTTAGTTATTCAAATACTACATCTGGCAAAGAAGAGTTTGTTGATGATTTGCAAGTTGTGATAATGAATTGAAGAATAATATGGGATGTGTTCTGCTTTGAACTGTTTCATATCAAGAATATTCACTCGTGCTTCACTTGAGAAGTATTCCTTCAAAACCAGATTCTTAAACTCCAAAAAATTACCTCAACCTGAACTTTATTCTGGTGAAGGCATTTCTGTCAAATGGGATTTACGAAACTGCCTTCTTCAGTCCCATGAGCTCATTTGGGAAAGGTTTAATACGAAAGAACATATGTTACAGCCCGTGAAAGGGAGCTCACAAAGTTGAATGGTCAATTCTAGAACAAGCTAAATGTAAAGAAATTGGAGGGTGTGAGAACAAACAGTTAACAGTTTGATCAAATATCCACAATAATTATCTGCTTCAGTGAAGTGAGTTCCATCCGCTAATTCTGTAACAACTCAATCCCCCATTGTGAATAATAACATTTTGTTTCGAGTTTTAAGGCTTTGTATAGGTTTGTATAAAATTTTGAAATTTGTTAGTATGGCTTTAATTGGTAACCGAGGGGTTCGGATGAGTTTCGACATCATGGGAACAAGTTAGGAAATTGTAGAAAATTGCAGGGGCCTGCCTTTGGTGCATGCATGCACTCCCATCGTACAAGAAAAACCTAATTGTGCTATGGAGTAATGGAGGTGCGTCGTGCAGCCTAAAGCACAGGACCCCTCGCAAGATGGACGCGCAGGGCATGGATTACAGGCTTATAGCTTAGGGCAAAATGCTGCCAACTATAAATAATCTCATTTCAGGATTTTTGGGAGCTCCGTTTCGAGGGATTTTGAGCAATAATTTCATCAAAAAATTTGGAGTAAGTGATTTAAACACCACTTTGAGTTTATATAATGGATGTGCCTATTCTTCGTCTTATATGTACTTTGATAGATGAAATTGAGATCAATTGACATAAACCTTAAAAATAATAACTTGATGATTTGAAAATCTAAATAGATTTCAAATGATTATAGATTTGGATTTATGGGGTTTAGGGTACATATTTGATTTTAGTTTCGGGGTTTGATCACAAAGACTCGAAAGTGACTTTGATTTTAACTGAAACTTTAATTATGAAATTAATAGTCTGTTTGGCCAAACTTCTCAAATCAGCTTATTTTGAGAAGTGGTTTTTTAAAAGTGCTTATCAAAAAAATATTTTTTGTGAGAAACAGTTTGTGTGGCCAATAAATTTAAAAAGCACTTTTGAGCAGCAATAATTTTTTGCCAAGTTTTTGCAAAGTACTTCTAAAAGTGTATTTTTCACAAAAGTTATTTTTAAATAAGTGCTTTTGTGGAGAGTCTACTTTTTTAGCTTCTGAAAAACAGCTTATGCAACTCCCTAAAAGCACTTATTTTCTCCGAAAAGTTTGGTCAAATACCTCATTTTTTTTAAAAATAAGCACTTTTGGCCTTCCAAAAGCTTGAGCAAACAGGCTATAAGTCCAATAGTATCTTTTCGCTTTGTTAATTAATCTTCTGAATAGATTGTGAATGTTAGGTGGATTACATGTTGAAGTTTTCTTTCAGTTACTACAGTAACTTTTAGCATAATAAGTTGCTTAGATTTAGAATTAATTTGAATTTTAAATTGTTATTAGGTTTGTTTAGTTGTTGAGATATTTTAGGTTTTTTAAATTTTAAATTATGCAGATTTTGTATTTTAAGTTGACTATTTAAAGCCCTCTTATGCTTAATAAAATTGCTGAGAGACATTTTCAACACTTTTTTTTTTGGTAACTAAAGATTTTATTAATCACCAAAACTAATTACAAAACAAAGTAGATTAACTCACTTTGCTTCTCTCTATAGAATCTCACCTACCAACATCACTTTACCTTTCTAAAACAAAGAAAACTAAACAAATTAAGTCATTTTCTCCCCCAGTACTTACATTTACCCAACAGATCCCTGAGGTATCCCGGGGACCTAAGACAAATGGAACAAGCAATTTGCCTGGCTAGATGATCTTGGTGTTGCTCCTTCTTGTCAAAGATTCTAGCATTCCTCTCAATCCATACCCCATATATGAACTCAACATAAAGAAATTTGATAAGTTGAGCCAAATGACTTTTTCCTTTGGTTTTCTGGATAATCCATCTAAACATTGCAGACCAAGAGGTAAGAGTTGGCTGCTGAATATTTATCCATCGAATAAGTCTATCCCATATGTTCCTAGCATAGGAACATTCTGCAAACAAGTGATCTCTGGTTTCCAAATTTGCTTTACATAATCTGCACATGTCAGCTGATTGCAGTCCCCATCTCAAAAGTCGATCAGTTGTAAGTAATCTTCCTTGAACTTGCAACCACATTGTAAACACAGCTTTTGGGCTAGCTTGATTGTGATACATAAGCCCTTTCCATGGTACTTTAATCAAGTCCCCTAGCAGCTTTTGATAGACTTGTTTGATCACACTAATCCTGGAGGCAGTAATGTGATCCAAGTGAGTTCTGTTATGAAATATCTTCCTTACCATCCAACATGTCTGTTGTGGAACATTCATAGTCCTAAACTCTTGCTCTTTTATGTAATAGCTATGGATCCATCTAATCCAAAGCTTATCTTTCTTGTTAGCCACTTCCCAACACAGCTTAGTGATTGCTGCCCTATACCACAACTTTAAATTCACCAAGTTTAAGCCACCAGCTGCTTTCGGGGCACATACCTTGTCCCAAGCAACTAAGGCCTTCTTAGTGACAGTATTTACACTCGACCAGATGTAGCTCCTATAATAAGCTTCAATAATCTTAAAGATTTTAACTGGCATAACAAAGATTTGCGACCAATAAGATTAGATCCCAAATATCACAGTTTGAACTAGTTGTAACCTGCCTGCATAAGATAACTTTTTATCTGTCTGTGATGAAATTTTGCCCACCACTTTATCCACCAAAGGCTGTCATTGCAAAGCAGTCAATTTCTTTGTAGCTAAAGGAATGCCTAAATAAGTAAAAGGCAAAGTACCATGAGAATAGCCACATATTTGTTGAATCTGCTGTTGAGTAGGCAAGTCAACTCCTCCATAGAATATTACACTTTTGGCCAAATTAGCCTGCAGACCCGATGCCTCAGAGAATACAAAGAATTGGGCATGAAATTGATGAATAAACTCACTATCTCCTATTGAGAAAAGAAGGAGATCATCAGCAAAACTCAAATGAGTTAACTCCAATTTAGAACACGGGATGATATTTAAAATTCTTGTTAGTCTTCAAACATTTCAAGCATCTACTAAGGTATTCCATCACAATTGCAAACAAATAAGGGGAAATAGGGTCACCTTGTCTCAATCCCCTAGATGCATCAAACGGCTTAGTGTTTCTCTCTATTAACTACTATAGAGTAATTAACAGTAGATACACACTCCATCACCCAATGTGCAAATCTGTCAGGAAAGCTTACCCATCCAGAACTTGCTTTAAGAACTTCCGGTCCACAGTGTCATAGACTCTTTGGTTGTCCACTTTAATCACACATCTTGGAGATATAGCCTTCCTTGAATATGCTTTCACTAACTCATGAGCCAGTATTACATTGTCAACCACTCTTCTGCCTGGAATAAAACCAGCCTGTGTATCCAAAATGATATAAGGCATTACATTCTTCAACCTTGCAGCCAAAACCTTAGCAATAATCTTATACAAAACAGACCAACGAGCAATGGGTCTATATTCTTTAACGGTACCAGGATTAGACACCTTAGGGAGAAGAGTAATGGATGCACAATTTACTCCTCTAAACAGTTTCCCTATTGCAAAGAACTCTTGAACTGCTGCCACTACTTCCTTGTTAATGACTGGCCATGCTTTCTTGTAAAATTTTGCATTATAACCATATACACCAGGGGCTTTATCATCTCCAATAGAGCAAAGACCTTTATAGATCTCCTTGATAGTAACCTCTTTACACAATTCCAACTGCTGGTTGTGATTTAGAACAGGACCTAGCTTCATGATTTGCTTGTTAACAGCTGGCAACACACTATATGAAATACCCATAAGAGACTTATAGAGGGAGATTATTTCCAACTTAATCTATTCAGGATCCTTCAGTATCTCACCAGAAAGAGCTTTCAGTTCTGAAATGTTCTTCTTATGTGTTCTCTCCTTCATGACTGCAGAAAAATACTTGGTATTAGCATTACCTAATTTCAACCAAGTAACTCTAGATTTCTGTTGGATTATACTCTCTTCAATCAGTGACCATTTCTTAGGTTTTCTAGTGCAGTAACCTCATCAACAATCAAAGCATCAGTACAGTGAATGACCATCAATTCTTGAACATTTTGTAACTGACTTCTAGCTTGAATCACTCTATCTGTAACAATTTGAAACTCAGACACATTTAATTTTCTAAATTCTCCTCTTAAATCCTTCAACTGCTTCCAAATACCCTTTAGTTTGTCTCCATGATAAGCTGGTTTCCAATGACTGGTAATAAGAGGAAGAAATAGCTCATGTTCTGCCCAAATTGGGGCATGATCTGAAACATGAGGCTTCCCGTAGTATATCCCTAGGTGTCCACAAGTCTTTATCCAATTTATATCACCCAGTGCTCTATCCAGTTTACTATAAACTCTGGCAGAAGCTTGTTGTTTATTAGATCAAGTAAAGAAATCCCCTCTCCATGGAAGTTCAAAGAGGTTCAAGTTTTTGACACACTCAACAAAATCATGAACCTCATGAGAAGTAACAGGAAAGCCATTTAACCTGTCTGTAGCAGCTAATATAGCATTAAAATCACCCCATAACATCCAAGGCCTATTGATATTGAGAGCTTGCAAGGAACCCCATAAAGTCTTTTTCAACTCAACCGTATTGAAACCATAGATGATGGTCAGCATGCGGTCTACATGAATCCTTTTCCCTGTTACATTAAAATAAATATATTAAGCCTTCTTGTTTATCACCATCACATCATACTCCTCACTATCACAAAGTAACTAGATTCGTCCATTAGCAGCAAAAGAATAGTTATTTTCAAACCTCCAATTAGGAGAAATCCTGGAGGCTATAGATGTGTTTTATTCTCCTTCACTCTAGTTTCTAGCAGCGCTAGGAGTTTAACATTAGACTCCTTTATGTAATAGACCAACTCTTTCTACATAAATCTATTGTTGGCCCTCTAATATTTCAAGCTAACCAGGACATTTAGAGAATCCCCCTATATCAATAGGAGTGCCTATTAAATTCTCCGAAGTTGAAGCTAAGCTACTAAACCCATTCCTTACTGTAATAACTTCCTCAGCAGCAATAGTTTCAGGCATAGGAGATTGACTCCTCCCCTTCACTAGTTGCCAAGGCTCAGTAGAATCTCTTCTGCATACCCACTGCCTTCAGTTACCTTTGGATCAACTTCCTCATTCTTTGCATTGTGGACTAGTTCCTTAGTCTTCTAGATTTGCTTCATAGCTTTCTTCCTTTTTTGTGACACATTTTCCAAGTTTGAACAATCATGCCCCAACTTTAGACATTTGCCACAATATAGGGGTTTCCAATCATACTCCACTTTCTGTTGGAAGATCTTCCCTTGATCATCCATCATAGAAACAACATTAGGCAACTCCTTGGTAATATTGACCTCAATGAGAATTCAAGCATAAGAAATCCTTATTTGCTTAGATATGCACTCATCAGCATACATAGGAATTCCAATAGCACTTGAAATACGACTGAGTAAATCACAGCTCCAATAATTCATAGGTAATTTCGGAAATCGAACCCGCAGTGGAACCTCTGTAAGAAATTATGAACTAAAATCAAATTGAGGAGACCACTGCTTAATGATTAAAGGTCTATTATTCACTGTATATGGTCCTGAGTATAAAACTTCATTCAAATCTGCCATACTTTGGAATTTAACTATGTAATACCCCTCATCATGATAATATAGATATGGTTTCGCAATGAAATTCCACATCTGAGTTATATACTTGTTCATATAATGATAACCTAGGGTATCCCTTACCACATACGCAATCACCGCACAACTCCACTTCTTTGTTTCAGATTCAAGCTCTCTTTCGTCCAATTGCACAACTGATTCCCCATTAACAATAACAGGAGTGACATAGTTGAGAGTCATACCATTCGTTGCAGCCCTATTACCTGTAAATAGATTTGTCCAAGGTTCCTTCTACTTATCCCCTACTACACTTGGGTTACTTGAGGTCCCTGTTATCCCCTGAGTCTGAGGAGCAGGAGAAATCCCAGCACCCTGATTTACCACTGTTACATCAACAGATGGAGTCCCTACTACAGGTCGTAGTAGTGGCGTAGTTGGTGAACCTTTTCCATGAACTAAAGACTTAGTATATGCATCTGATGTTCCAACTCCAGCTAGAGAATCCTTTCCTGACTTCAACCCTGTGTTCTGCAAATTTACTACATTCGATTGAGAATCCACCGGAAGTCGAGTGCGACTACCAGACACTGTGAAATTAAGCAAAGACGTAGCAACCACCAATTTGCGAGGTCGTCCCCTTCCCCTCTTTCCTGTCATCACAACCGGCGTAGATTAGCTTAACCTACGCCTCCAATTCATTTTCAACACTTTTTGTTGCACCATCTTTTAAAAAAATCAACTGTGGTATCAAGAGCCTCATTGATCTTATGGGATCTGTGCGTTCATCTAAAGAAATATTTTTAAAAATAATTTTCAATCCATTTTTAACTCGTGCTTATTTTTAACCAATATCCATTTTTAACCAATATCAACTTTTAACATATTTTCAAACATGGCAAGCAACAGTCTCTCTTTCATGCCCCGTGAATTTTCATTGATAAAAATTATCAGATTTGGTCAGTGAAAATAAAATTATATTTTGAAACCTATGATCTTTGAAATGTTCTGTTGGAAGAAAAATCCTTACAACAAATTTTTGGAAATCCTATAATTATTCATATTAAAGACTTTCAAAAAAAAAATTTCAAAGAAAACAATGTTATTGATGATGTTTTTTATGCACAAACTCAAAAAAATAAAAAGTAAGAAGAAGAATAAGAAGGAGGAGAAGAGAAGGAGAAGGAGAAGAGGAAAGTTTCATGTTACGAAAGTGTCAAATTTCAGAGACACTTCAAACAATCCTCAGGCACAAACAACATAAGTAGAAATTTAGGAGGAGCAACTTTTTTAAATTGCAGGAACTGAAGATTGGATAGAAGGGAAAGACAAGTAGTAAAATTATTCCTCGTCTAGAAATATCCAAATTTTTATGCCCAATACTCCATAGATAGTTCGAACTGTATAAGA
>JACEIK010002890.1:50588-114820 GCA_018107945.1 Datura stramonium
GTTAGAATTATTTGGTAAAGTTATATAGGAATAGGTTTTTTAGTTCTAAATTAATTTGGTCTTATATTATTTTTTACTCCTAGTTTAATTTGATTTTCTAGTATTATAATTAGAGGTGTTTTGTCACATATTTTCTTGTAATGAGAAGTGGTGGAAGAAATTGTAGAGATTGTAGAGAGCATTCATAGATAATTATGAGTTTATGAAATAATATATTTTCCTTTAAATTGGTATAAGAATTTCTATGATCTTGGTAGAAAATCAAATAGCTTTTGCTGCCGGGGGGGAGGGGGTGCGGCACTAGCCAAAGATGTGTTGTCCGGTCCAATAATTGTGCGAGAAAATTGTTTGACCAATGAGTATGTTATCAAAAGTTGAGTCAATGATGTATGTATGCATGAAAAATAATAATGATGAGAAAGATTGACGAAAAAATTACAACTTTAAAGAGATGCAAGCAAATATGACACAAGAGGAAGAAGTTTTTCTCTATAATATGGAGATAAGTAGTTGATTGTGAAAAGAAAAATTGAAAGTTGATGAGAAGTGCATCAACTATTGGAAGTTGGAGAGAAGTGCTCCATCATAACCAAGAAAAAGAATAACATGAATTGGAGACAAGTGCTCCAATAAAATTGAAAGTTGAAGAAAAATACTTTACAATTGAAGGTTGAAGAAAAGTGCTTCAACACAAATAAGAAACCGAAAGATTTGAGAGAAGTGCTCGAATACAATAATAACAAAAGGGCAGAAATATATAACTTTAAATTACGGAAGAATGCTGGAAGAATAATTCAAAGTTGTAGCAAATCAAGTTTGTTTAGAATTTGATATTTGATAATTTACTTAATCCGTATTTCTTTAGAATTTATTTATCAAAGTTATAGGAATAGGTTTTCTATTTCTAATTTAATTCGGTCTTCTAGTATTTTCTAGTCCCAATTTAATTTGGTCTTTTAATATTTTCTACGCCTAATCTTCTATTATTATAAAATAGAATTTTCTATCACATATTTACTAACATAATAAAAAATAATAGAAAAAATTATAAAAATTATAAAAATTACAGAGAAGCGTTAAGATTTATTAATTTATTATAAAATATTTTCCTTCAGAAGACCTACAAAATCGAAGGTAACGGTGTATAATGATTCTAATATTCACAGAGAATATATGAGAGACATAATATTAAGAATTAAGGAACTCTAATATTTAATCATTATAGTAAAATATTCATAGAAGATAATTATTACAAAAATATTAACGGCATATAAAAAGAGCTTATTGGCTAGCTGGTGCTCCTATCTTTTGGGACTGCAACTAGACAAAATGGTCTTCCAGGATTAAATTCGAAGAACAAAAAATTGTGTCATGCTACAATGATTGAACAAAAACTATTTTAGGGTCGTTTTGGTTAGTTTAAAAAAAATGATTTTTTAGTAAAAATGTTTAAAAATTAAAAATATTTTTAATTTTTTTAATTTTTTTATTTATTTTGGTTTTTTTTGTTTTTTAAATAATTTTTAACTCGTCAAACACTTAAAAATTAAAAAAGATATTAAAAATTAATTTAACTAATTTTTAAATTATAAAATTAAAAAACCAAAAACAAACACAAACAAACAATTAAAAAAATTAATTTAATTAGCTTTTAATCATATTCAAATAACCTCTTATTCCTTTGTAACAGTACCTTCTCAAGTCCCCCATTTACATACCCTACGAATGGTAAGGTGGAGTTTATGGTGCTAACTGATTTGGACCTAGTAGTTATCAGACATTCTATAAGGCAAAAATAGAAGAAACAAACAAACAAAAACCAACATGAGCTCCACACATACCATCAAGCCCTAAACTGCCCACCCCTTCCCTCGGACCCCTTGTGGGGCCATCATGTGAGGGCGAATTTATGTATAAATTATAATGTATGTGAATTTGTAAGTTTTTCATGATCAATTTATGTATAAATTATGGTGATACTCATCTTATATGAGATACAAATAGTGCAATTCATAGAAAGTTGAGATATTTATCTTGAGAATTTAGGTTCAATTCCCACCTAATACGTTATTTTCTTTTTAGTGGTGCGCGTATTAGAAATTACAGATTGTGTTTATCCTCTCTTCTATTAATTCTTTCATGGGTACATATATATATGATTTTAATTTGATATACGAAATTTTAAAAATTAAGATAACTTTACAATTTTGTAATTTTAAATTTAAATTTTGTTTTTTTAATTCAAATTATTAATTTCCTTTTTGAAGAAAAGCAAAAATAATAAATAGTTAAAATATAATATAATTTGACAAAAAAAAAAAGAACACGTAGATTGAAATGATGAAATATTATCTCTATATATATATATATATATATAACATTATTACTCCTATTATTAGTAACATTTGAAGTTTGTTTATAATATTCGAACATGGAGAAGAAACAACTGTATATGCCCCATGTTAAATCAAAAGATAGTACAAGGAGAATTCTCCAATCAATAGTCGAAGCTGTAACCTCGTATTCATCATATCACTAACGTACATTAATTACTAGTACTACCTCATAATTAATCTACATGTATATTTGACCTTCTTTAACTACTTCCTCATGGAAGTCAAAATCACATGTTATTTTTCGTTTCAATTTATTTGTTTTATTTTTAATTTAACAAAAAATCTTAAAAAGTAAATAACTTTTTATTGAATTTTGTAAGTTTAAAATAAAAATATGTATATTGATATATTAAAAACAAAAATTAAAATACTGCTAAGATAGAAGAGACCCTCTTTCTTAATTTGACTAAAAGCGCTCCTTCTATTCTAAAATTGATAATATATATTTCCTTCTTACTTTTTTTTTCAGGCTCTCTCATAGCTTCTTGGATGGAGAACAACTCTCGCTGTCTTAAAGCTTACATGATTCGCGGTGTCAGGGGAAGGCCGGACCACGAGTGTATTATGTAGCATTCTGCTTGCATTTACGAATCTTTCATTTCGCGAGCGACACATGCCTTACGATCGTAGCTGATAGCCCATCTTAAATGCCCAGACTCTCGTTCCTTTTTTAAATGGACTAAAAAGGAAAATAAAACAAATAAAGAATTCTAACGGAGAAAATCGGTGAACAGAAAGCTCACTGAGCTATCTTTTCTCTATGCACTGATCATAGTATAATTCTTTTTTGTTTTTAAATACTAATCCGCTAATTATTTGACAAATAATGTTTGTTGTTTAATGTTCAGAATACTAACTCGATCTACTTGATAGAAGTTAAAATAATTTTGGTCTTCAGCCAGCAGCTTTATTTACTTGTAGCTAATATATATACTTAGTAATCACTAACACAAGAACACTGATGAAGAAAAAAATATATATAATTAATGATCTGCGGCATAAATAATCATTTCCGTTCCAGAAAGGGATATATAGTTCGTTACCTGAAGAAGAGCGGTGAAGAGGAGGCACTGGCGTAACTGATAAAGTTGTTGTCGTGTGATTCTGGCGGATAGAATTTGTAATCCAATCCTTTATCGAATCCTGTGGATATGAAAATTCAGCACACCAAACTACCTTTTGTTACCAGAAGGAGGAGTGGTGAAACAATCTGTTGAGAAAGGTAAATTTCATCGCTCAGCATTATATTGAACTTCATTTTTCTTTTCATCTGTATGAATTAATAAGAACATATACACTATTGCTATTGTTGATGTAATAATAAGCAAAGGGAATTGAAATTTGTGTGGACAGGAATTACAACTACACTCTACTTGCTAGGGTAGCTAAGCATGTTAAAAGATGGAGACATATATATGGGGATTTGTGCCAAAGCTAAAAAGAAAGAGAAAGGAGGCTTTCGAGTTGTCTATCGAAACAGTTGCAAATTCTGCTATGTACTTTGCCTATTCCACAGTCTATAGCTAGATATGTAAGGCTTCATATATAATGTTCCGTTTTCATTTTAAGGTATGAATTCCGAAATAGAAAAAATATATTAATAAAACTAAGGGAAATAAAATTTGGAAAAAAATTATTTTTTCTTATTGGATAGAAAGGGAAGAACTCGTATAATTATATATATATAAAGAGAGATATTTTAATTTATAAAGAGTTAGAAGAGAAAATCTTTATCGGATTGATAAAATATTTTTAGACAAAATTTATTTATTATTTTCATTATTTCTTTTTCTCGCACTTGTATGTCTCAGGACATTTGGCTATAAATTCTAAAAACTCTCCTCTCTTTACTGCAGTCTGTATCTTTTTTTTTAAGCAACATTTATGTATACACTATGTAATTTGTTTCGCCATTTGAGTTCATTGACATTCTTAGAAATTCAAATATCTTTTATATAATAGATTTTATTTTATTCTAAAGAAATTAATCAGTCATGATAATATTAAGAAAATTAAATTTTTAAACATACAGAAAATTATAAACTTGGAATAAAATTTTATCTCATCTATTTTCTTTTTGAATAAACGGACTAACAACAACTCCTCGTTATCAATTAATAATTTGATTGTGTTCAACGAATTATTTTTAAAAAAATTCAAAGTTTGTGATCGAAAATAATTTCTAAAAAGTTTTATGATAATAAATCATCATATTGAAAAACAAATAAAAAATTTTGAGATTTTAAAAAACAAAATTATTAATTTTTAAAAATATCAAATTTTTAATTTTTTATTTTAATTTACAAAAACAAAAATTAACTTGGTTTTGATGATTCAACTATGCATCAGCTCACTCAAAGTTTAGCTAACAAACTAGTAACAAGCAACACCATTCAAATCAAATGGATGAGATATGCAAGATAACAAATCTTATCGGTCAAACCAAAGAGCACAAGAGTTGATTACTTATTTTCTTCATTTAATTTATTATATTCGATTTTAATTTGATATAAAATTTTAAAAGTAAATTAATTTTTAAATTTAAGATACGTAAAATGTCAAAATCCTTTAATCTTATGACTTTAAACATATTTTATGGTGATATGAAAAGTTAGAATTAGAACATTGTCAAAAGAAAAAATATAAAAAATTAATTTTAATTAAATTACATGTTTTTTTTGTTTTTTTAATTTTATATTTTTAAAACATAAATTAATTGTGAAATACTCTCTTTTTTTCAATTTAAGTATCTTATTTTTTTATTTGATGCGTAAAAAACGTCATTTTCACGTGTTTATGGATTGAACGAGATTGGCTTTGGGAAAATGGTTAATTTCTTAGGTGGGATTTCTCGGCCGAGTAGGAAGGTTCCCAGAAGACTACGTGCAACCCCGGTCAGAGGGACTATTCTTTGTAATCTATTAATAGCATTCAAGGTTAAAGATGACTCCTAGAGAGTTACCCAAATACGCCTTAGCTTCTATATCCCTCACTCGATAGATCTTATTTGTTAGAATGAATTTCTTATTGCTCTAAACGGGAGGCCCTCCGAGGCGACTCCATACAATTCTTGAGGATATTAAAAAAAAGAAAACGGGAATGCAAAATTGAGAGTTTTCTAGTTAGAATGGATTGGTCGTACCTATCCAATAAAATGTATAGTTAATATATTTTCAAATTTCAATATTACACGTAGCAAAGTTAAAAAAACAAAATAAATAAAAAAATTAAAAAAATTAAAAAAATTAAAAAAATTAAAAAAATTTTTTTAATTTTTTTAATTTTTTTAATTTTTTTAATTTTTTTAATTTTTTTAATTTTTTTATTTATTTTGTATAAAAGAAAGTGTTTGGAGCAGTAGCTTTTCAGCAAACCATACCCATTGATGGCAAACTTTTTATGTTGAATCAACATTCTTATTTATACGAAGAATACAACATATACGGAAGTGGTCCTAGAAAGCCTATTTTTACGAACACACACACTCTCTCTCTCTCTATCTATTTATTTTAAATAATATAAAAAAAACAAATAACTTAAAATTTATTAAATTATATGTATTTAAAATTTTATGAATTTTTTTAATTTTTTTAATTTTTTTAATTTTTTTAATTTTTTTAATTTTTTTAATTTTTTTAATTTTTTTATTTATTTTGGTTTTTTTTGTTTTTTAAATTTTATATTTATAAAAAAAATAATATTTAAAATTTTCAAATCATAATCCAAACAATCATTCTGAATATACGTATTATTCCCTCAAATAAGGGACAGTTCATCTTTCTTCTTTGCTCCTAACTTCTTTGCTACTATGATTATTAAGTGGACAGCTAAACGTATCATAATTCAGAGGTGGGACAATGTTGTGCATTCATACAAAATATGTTTAAATTGTATTTTTATGTTTATTTAAAATTTAAATCATAAATAAAGTACATACTTTTATTTGATTATTTTAAACTTTTGTAATTATTTCTTCTTTTAGTTTTTAACAGCGAAGCTATAAAAATATTGAATTATATGACTAAAGTTTTATGTTGTTAAAGAGAATAAATTTTTAGTTAATCACGTCTTAAACCAAAAATCTTTTGAGGTTTTTCATTTGGATTGTCTTTATTTCAAAATGATCTTTAATTTTATCAATAATTTCAAGTTATGCCTTTATTTAATAAAAAATTTTGGATCAAAATATCCTCATCTATAACACCATTTTCGCGGGGTATAAGTTTGAGAACTCTTGCGCCGTCAGATATAAGTTGATAGATTAAGTTATCAGGCGTAAGTTATGTGGTATCCCAATTTGCTCGGCGTAAGTTTAGAGAACTTTTGCGCGCCATTCGATATAAGTTACGTAGAAATTGAGATTCTGTCTTAAAAGTTACAACATAACTTGTGGATTTTGTAGGCTCTTAAAAATGTGTTTCTTGTATTTGTATTAATAAGTTAGAGTTTTGCCTTGATTGGGGTTGGTCAATAGATAGTACAGGAGATCTATTTTCAAATGAGAAAAGAGTTAATTTGGCAAGATAAGCTTTTATGTGTCGACACAAAACTTGTTTGGAAATGAGTGTACGAACGAAAAAATATATATATTTGACTTGGTCCACACTATCCAACAGTCATAAAATTTATAAACATTCAAATGGACAATTGGAGGAAAACATGTGCAGAGGAATTTATAAACGAATTTTTTAAATATTTTGGGTGTTTGCATTGTTAGAAAATGACTGCAAGAAAGGGTGAATATGAGAAGCAACCTATCAGATAAACTTCCTTCATATATTTTACTTGTATAATTATTAAAAATAATCAATTTAAATATTTATTATCGTAAAAAATTAATTATTTTTTTTCTAATCTTTATCCTATTGATGTATGAAAAGAAAAGTAATACTCTCCCCGATTGAAATAATTGTTCATTTAACCTTTAACATGTAAGAAAAATAAGTAAAAAAAAATACCTTAATTAAGACTCTTATTCATCATATGCCTTGAATAAATTTTAAATGTCTGGACGAAGTCATGATAAGCAAACTTAGGAATGGGTGAAAAAGGTGGAATAGCAAAAACTTGGAATGACAGTCAAACTTGGAATGAGTTAAAAATGTGAAGAATTTACTTCCTCTAATCCCAAATAAATAATTTTTGGAATAGTTAATAACAACATTCATTAAAGAGTTATTTATCATCATTATTCTTCTTTTAAAAAAAAAAAAATTCTTAAAACTAGAATCTAATGACAAGCAGTCTGATATAATCAGCAAAGTGAGGTTTGAAAAGAATAAAATGCGTGCGGCAGCCAGCACTCTTCCCCGAATATAAAGAGAGGTTGTTTCGGACGAGGCGGCCAGTTTAAAACTAGAGATAGTTTTTAAAAAAATAAAAATCATTAAAGGAGTATAATTTTGAAATGAAAAATAATTAGTAATCTTTTAACTTTGAAAAATTTATTCATTTGGACCATAAAAATTGCTAAAAATTCATTTATTTTAAACAGGAAAAGTAGTAGTATTTCAGTCTTTAATGCATATCAAATGTTGAATCTATCATAAAAAATTGGAGTACTTTTAAAGATTTCTTAGGAATATTTAAATAAGGGCAAATCTGTTATAATAAAGTTAATTTCTTATTGATTACGTAAGTGAACACTTATTTTGGATCAAAATAGAAAAGCTAAGTCAACACTTATTAATTATAAACCGGAGCAAATATTAAAGATAATTTTGAGCGAAAAAAGTAAATATGACCACCTAATTAAGACAGTAGGATGGATGACTTTGAGTTTCTCTGGGATCTCACATTAAAAATTACAATTTGAATGAGTCGTGTTAGATTTTTCAATTCATGGAAGAAATAAATACTGTAGATGTTTTTTTATACTTGTGGTTCCATCAATAGCACCTTCCTAGCACTAAATGACATGGCCCTATAATATGACTGCATAAAGACTGGCAGAAACTTCAAACAAATTGTATCAGTCAAACAATTCTGGAGAATGGGAGAAGTGAAGGTGATAGGGTCATCAGGAAGCCTATTTTGCACCAGGGTGGAATGGGCTTTGAAGCTCAAAAGGGTGTTGTCCTGAATACATACAAGAAGATTTATTAAACAAAGAGTGAGTTGCTTATCAACTCCAACCCTGTTCACAGAAAGGTCCCGTACTACTACACGATAAACCCGTCGTTGAATCACTTGTAATCCTTGAATACATCGATGAAACATGGAAAGGATACTCTTTGTTGCCTCAGGATCCTCATGAAAGAGCTACAGCTCGTTTCTGGGCAAAATTTGTTGATGACAAGGTTGTTTCTTATTTTCTTTATAGCCTTCCCATTTGTCAAGTTTTGTCTTTCTTTCTTGGCATAATCCAATTCTCCATATTATAAGGCATACAAAAGCTAGCAGATATATGTACCTTACAGGACAGGTAAGGCTGATTTAGTTTCCATTTCCATGGGATAGAGGGTGGGCATCTAGATCCAATCAGATCTGTCTATCAGGTTAGCAGTTTTGGTACTTCAAGACAGTAACATTCAGATAGCTTAAACTATGATACCATAAACATGACTTTCAGTCAATGGTTAAGAAATCAGGCTATCCAAGTTAATGCATCTGATAAAACATCGTAGACAAGAATAGAAAATGACTAAAAGATAGTTTTCTGATAGTTAATTTTCACCTTCAGTGTGTCATAGGATCATGGCAAGCAATGCAAGCTGAAGGAGAGGCAAAAGCAAAAGCTATAGAGTCAGTACAGGAACTGTTTGCATTTATCGAGAAGCAGATTAAGGGAAGAAGTTTTTTGGCGGGGAGCAGATAGGATACCTGGATCTCGTGATGGGTTGGAAATCTCTTTGGCTCAGTGCCATGGAGGAAGTGGGACAGATGAAGCTCTCGATCCAGAAGTTCCTTCCTCTATCAATGGGCTGAAAACTTCAAAAAGATTCCTATTATACACGAAAGAATCACACCACCCAAGAGAACCTAGTCAACTACTTTCAAGGTGGTCTAAACTACTTGCGTTCCCTAGCAACAAACAAACCATGAGTCTCCTTTTAAATTGCAAAAGTGTTGTGGAGATGTCTAACTGATTCTGTGTGCAACTCCTACTGTTGTTTGTCTATTGTTAGCCCCTTCTTTTTCTCAGGTTTGTAAGGATAATCGATCTTCATTCTGATGGTTTTATATTGAAGTTGCTGTTACATATATTTCTGTGAGACCTTTCTGTAGACGAGTCCCTCCCATTTGCAACATCAAGAGCAGATGTGTGAACCAAAGATGAAACCGATGCCACCAATGATCTTGATTAAACAAACATCATTGCTAACGTGTCTAGACCAAATGAGGCTTCTATAGTATTGCTTCTACAAGTCCCCAAATATGCAAATAAGAAGCTTCTTCTATACTCTTGTAATCTAGTTTTACAAAGATTTTCAATCCTAAGAACAAGACCTATTAACACACAAGTAAAAGAACTGAAACAGCGATGGAAGCGTGTGCTTCCTATAATGATGACAATCTCTCCTTGTTCCTTGACATATACCATACCTCTTAATTTTATCAGTATAGTGTTTCTATCCAACGTCTGTGCATTGGAAGAGTCAAATTATAATTACATACAAAGGCTTTCAGGAATAGCCGACACGTCGACAACGAACCCAGAAAGCTGTCCCTCCACTCCGTCCTCGAGCAACAGCTATTTCCTCGTCAATGTAAAACCAGATGAAAAATGGATCTTGATCCTTGTGCTCGGTTCTCTTTCATCTTTCACTTAATACTGATATCAAAAGGATCGAATGGTCCAATTTTTATCGGCAGCTCAAATACGAAAGCTAAGTCCTATTCTTCCATGAAACGGCCCTTCAAATGTCAGAATCCAAGAGGTTGAGGTAGACACCATTTCAATCCTCTTTGCTAAATTATTCAAAAATGTCATACTAACATTGATATTATCTAGGGATTGAAAGAAAAAAGCATCTATCAACTAAAGGAAGCAGACATTTAAGAGAGAATGTAGGTTATTTATATAGCACGAACAAATATTTTGAATAGTGTGTATGCACTTGTTTATCTTTATCCTTCTTTTCTTTTCATCTTGTATTTTAAGTTTCAAGCAGGGAAGTGTAACACTATCATAGTTATTTGTAGAAGATCCCAGTATAACAAATTATATCACTAGATACAGAATTTACAACACATCAAACTTAGCTAACAAAATAGGTCCACGAGATTGAATTATTTGGTTTCATACTTTCATCCAACGGATTTAAACAATTAGATACAAAACAATCTGTAATGCATGTTCATCGATCTAACACCCTTTGCTGTCACATGCAAGTCAATTTTCTTTGAGCAACCATGTGATTAGTCATTTGCTCTAAAATCATCTCTCTACCATGGTAAACGCTTAAGTTATACACAGATAAGAATTTTGTTATTTTAAAGCTCTCATGAAGGAAATTGTAATCTGGAATTATAATGACCACTAATGACTACAAGGGTGAAAATAAAGAAAAGAGAAATGTAACTAACAAACAAGTTATATCACCCCCATTAAGGTAGAACTATTTAACTCTTCTACAAAGGCCATATGAATCATTACTCAAAATTAGGTAGTTTGAGCATATTCAGGCGTACATATTCTCTAGTTTTATCTTCTAAGTAAGAGTCCTTAACAACAACATCCCATAAAGTGGGGTATGGGGAGACATAGATCTTACCTTTACCTCAGAGGTAGATCATCTAAACTAAGAGTAATTTCCTTAATTAGTGGTAAGAGACAGATAAAGGCAAGTAAAGCTTACAGCTGCATCAAATCTCTGAATGGCTGTAATTGGGAAATATCTACCTCGTCCTAAACCTTTCTGCAAAAATAATGCAATAATAAGGTTTCAAATTAGAATCAAGCATCGGACAATATAGAGAACTTAAAACAACAACAACAACAACGTACCCAGTGAAAAACCAAAGAAAATAAAATCAATTAGAAACCTCAGCAGTAAAAATGAGCATTAGAATGAAGTATTGGAAAACACAGCGGAACTTAACAAAGCACAAAAAGGAAGGAATAAAATCAGTTACAAACCTCAGCGGTAAAAATGAGCATCCACGTCCTCCCAGGAGATTTGGTTCCACCAAGAGTTTCGAGAAACTTGGAGGGATCAATTTTTGCTCTCTCAATCGTAGAGAAAGCAGCCAAGATCTCATCTGCTGCAACCTTTCTTGTTTTGGCAGCATTTTTCAGTACTCTTATACTCTCTTCAACTTCCTAAATACTTTACCCACATAAATTCACACAACCAGTAGAAATCGAAAGCCAATGACCAGTAAAGAAATATTATTCAAATCTCCACATTAATTCAGTTAATAAAATTGAATAGACTAATCAACGAGGTGTTCTTGAAAATAACAACTGTTTAGCAAATTAAGCCGAAATAAGGCAACTGCTAGCTGATGTGAGTGTAGTCAGTCAAATGGGGTGTGTTTTTTGTGCGGAATTTATCAAAATGGATTGAGTTAAATAAATTGGAGGCTCAATCGCCTGCCCAAAAGTTGTTGGATGATTTACAAGAATGCTCTTGAGACGGATAGTTTCAACTTTTGACCTTGTTCTTCCCATGGGCAAAACCTCGAGTTTAACAAGTTTTGACTTCTCCAAGGCATGGCAGTGGGAATAAGGGGAGGTCAAAAATTTGAAGTCTATCCATTTTCAAGTTCATTAGGTGTAATTTTTTCGCTCCTACTCAAGAATTGAACAAATTTGGAAAAACACGATAGTATCACAAAGTACAAAAATCATCCTATTAACAATCTGCAAGTTAAAATCCAAAAGTGAAGGGGGTACCTTGTTTTGTTCATCTTGAATGAGAATGGAAGGTTGAGAATTTGGGTCCTTTCCATCGAGGTGGCTCTGGTTTTTAGGGCAGAATCTCAGAGAAGGGATTTGGATTGAGGGTTGAGAGAAGGAGAGAGATTACCCCAATTCAAGAGGAAGGAAAGAAGATTGCAGCAGCATTTCATAAGTGGCTCTACACCTCTAGTTATTGTAATTGAAATGGAAATAAAATCTACAGGCCCTTTTTCTTTGGTGAATTAGGAATAGGTGTTTCGAGTTTCGACCATTCAATTTTATGAAAATTTCATTTTTAAATATACATGAAATTATCATTCAAATTCAATGCAATTAAGTTTGGATTTTAATCGATTTAGAATAATCTTGAAAAATTCAATTTGATTTTAAGCCTTTATTAAGGAGGATAATAATTGGGAGTAAAATAGTTTGATGTATCCTCTTAATTCCTTTATACATTGTACAGTAGGCAAATTTGAGTATTTGTAGAACCTATCTAACAAGGATAACTCTCTTTCAATAAGCCTTTAATTTTTTCCTTCACATTTTCGCTTTTCTTTATAAACTAGTTTCATATGCCTTAGTTGCAACATTCTACACACAAAACACCCAATTCATCCTCGGTTTCGGTATCATGTTTTAGGGTTAAAAATATCTTTTTGCTATATTTTTTGCTCAAAAATATTTTCTAATTATTTTAATTGATCAAAAATACCTTTTCTTCCGGCGGTTATTTCAAAACAATAATAAAAAATTAAAAAAATAAAAGCGTAATTTTATCCTCATCAAACTATTATAAACTTGATTATATTTTGACATTCATTTAAAGTTCACAATAGTATTTTAAAAGGCCGGGCGCAAGGCGGCGTTTTACATAGCACGGGCGAGTAAGTCACGAGACACGGGGCGTAAGTTCCATGAATATACGGGGTGTATCATCATGTATTTTTAATTTATAATTTTATTACTAAGGAAATAAGTAAAAATAATATTTTTAATAGTGCAAATAAATTCAAATTAATCCCAATATTATAATTATTATTGAAGAAAGATAACGAAATAAAAAATGAAAATTAGAGATAATTGATCTCCTGTAGTTCTTTTCACTACGAATTAATATTTACATTGATTATTGTTTATATATATATTTTAAAGAAGGATAAGAATAAATATTGTAAAAATTTGTTAGGAGCATAGCACTATGAAATCTCTATCCTATGATTTTTAGGCATAATCATTAAAAAAAACTATTTATAACGTCATTCTCCACGAGAATTGTTTTAATTATTGATATATTCTAGAAAAATGACTATAATATGAAAACGCTGATAGTATAATGTAAATGTCATTACAGAGTAATAAAAATATTATTCATAAAAAGTACTTTTAAAACAATAAAAAAATAAATTAAATGCCGAAACTTACTGTTTTGCTTGGGACTTACGCTCCAAAGTGCACGAGACTTGCGCTTTAGGATCTACCCTTTTATTTATGCCCGATGTGTTTTTGGTACGCCCGTTCGGGACTTGCCCGAAAATGCCATTGAAAACACTGGTTCACAACAAGTTCTCTTAATTTTAAAGATTTGAGTAAGACTTTATTTTGGAGATTATGAAATTAATTTTAACCATTTTACATGACAATTTTTATGTAATGCCAATTTTATGAAATATATAGTTTAATTATCAATATTAATTTTTCAACTAAACATTTATTCTACTATTTCTGTTTAAAATTATTATATTAACCCTACGCTCAATGCGGGATTTCTGTTGAATCAGATCTTTTGGACCTAGTGAAAAGGGCAAGATGACTTAATAAATAATAAAACATACTAAAGTATAATTAAATTGATTTCTTTTATGATATCATTCTTAGAGTAAATATGAATACGTAGATGATATCATATTCAAATAGCGTAAGAGTAAATTTGGACCCTTTTCACATGTTTTACAACCATCGTCAAAGAAAAGGGTGTTTTTATTACAATAATCAAAAGGCAAGATATTTTGACCCATTTAAATAATTGAAACATATTTTTGAGACAAAAATCCCATTTATGACCAAAAAACACAAGGAGAAGTAAATTTTTTCACGGGCATTTTTAGTCCTTTATCCTAGAATGTTTACCCTTCCAAGAGAAAAAAGAAAGATGCAACAAACTCACATAGCCAGAATATGTGCTTGCTCTCATTTGCATTTCACCACACCCCTCTATTTCATTCAACTGCATACGAAGTGTTATCTGACACCATTGAGGTGCAAAGTACAAACTTGAAAACTATATCGTGAATTCACCAACATGTGCCTGTTCCCATCGCGAGAGTGAAAGAGACAAGCCAAGTCGCATAAAAGGAAAGGCATCGAGTTGGGAGCCCCGAGGATTAATACCAAAAGACTTTTGAGAGTAAAGCTTGTTGACTTTATATCCCAAAATAATATGTTCTGCAGGATACATACCGTTTGTAGATGGGAAAGCTTGTTTTATATAATGTCCAAAACAATATAGGGCCTGGATTATATAAATATCAGCTCAATAAACTAATAGTCGCGCAGTCGGTCTCAAGAATTGAATAACAGATGTGAAGTTTCAATGCCAAAATTTTGGTGGCACAAGTCTATAACCAAATAACCTCATACTGGATATCATTCTAGATAATAATACATCATAGGATGGAGATGAAAATAACAAAAACTAAGAACAACAACATGCTGGTGACTAAACTGATGAACGCTTGTGTAATCTGAACAATGGTCCAACTTCCGTTCCAATAAATGCTGCAGAGGACTACATGTTTGTGTTGCCATTACACTAGCAGCGTACAATAAAAACCTTGTATGCTCAACTTGCCTCTGAAAATACAATTCAAATCGTAAAGGGTTGTGTGAGTGATCATCAGCTTCAAACTGGATATCAAAAGCAACTGCCCTTGGAATATATGCACAAAACTACAACATCAGAAAATCAATGTTCAATTGACTTAACTCAGTTTGACTGGATAATTCCTAGAATCTCGCGACTCGAAACATGGTTCTTTTGTCAACCAGAAAAGTTTATGTGAAGTAGCAACTAAGGGAAGCAAGAAGTCCACCTTTTTGAGTTACACAAGTTGCTTATGCATTATCAGTAACAGTAGGCAGTGCAGTAATTTTCCCCACGGCAACAGTTTTTCCCTGCCACGAATGGCACTAATTATGATCCTATGTCATGTGATGATACGAAATAAGGTTACAAACAATGGTTTCTTACCTTCAGTGCGAAGAGTGAATCGTCCAAGTTGTGCAAAGTTGGAGAATTTCTCTACACATATCATATTATTCACCTGGCATGATAGTTTCCGAAGGATCAAATACCCACTAGACCAAAACTTAAGGACCTAGCTTTAAAAACAACCAAAAAGGGTGAACTTGAAAGAACAAGTGAATTCAAGGTAAAGTAAAGATTTTGTTTAAACTAGAAAATCTTCACCATTTTTCTGTCACAAACATTGCCTGAGAACTGTACTTTCCGCAAATTCAAATGGTAACGAGTAACTCAAAAATATGAAGACAGAACCATAACAATCAATCTTAAGAGCCAAGACTTCCCAATCAAAATGCATTCAGTTAGACAGCTAACCTGAACACGGCATAAAACAATAGCGCCATTCTTTACAAACAGAGGTTTTTTCTTCATGGGCTTCCTTGTCTTTAGATCAATCTGCTGCATCAGTTCAACAATCTCGCATTCCTCAACAACCGCATGGACATGCAATACAGCTTTATATCCAGCAGTAAAAACACGAAACAACATAGAATTCCGACAACATAGAATTCCATTTACAGACTAGTCGCACATGTGCAATTTGTATCCAAGTGAAGTAATAAAATGCTAAGTTAGGGTTGGATTCATACATTGTCCAACAGCTCAAGGATTTATGCTGTGCAACAAACTCAGTAACTGCAGGTATTGAAGCTGCTGCAAATAGTAAGCTTGTTAAGAAAAATACAACAAAGCAAGAAACTATCCATCAGAAAAGATAGCCTAACCCAACTTGAGATTACAATAGGAAACCACATTTGAATTTTTCACTAAACCAAGACAAAGCATTTAATTTCTCTCTTATCCTTGTCAAAAATCTCCCTCTTACCTTTTTTTTCTGAAACATGCAACTTTATATTTGATATCAGACTACATAGTGATTGACTAAATGTATGCTACCTCAAGACTAGCTACAACTTAGTCTCTCTGTATGTGTGAGTCCCAGACAAGGAGCTACATCTCAATGTTAGTTTGTAATCAAATAGCTCTTGGGACATTTTTTATGAGTTCCACTTGCAACTGGCTTCATATTTATTTCAATGCTTTTTCCTATAAACACAAAAAGAGCTACAACTTTTATTCATTTGCATGACTGTGTCCTAATTATCAGACATATCAACTTCTCATAGCTCAATCTTACCAAATAAATAAAAGTTTCATAACAAAATATAATACTAGTGTCGAAAGCCATTCTAAAAGAAAATACAACATTTCTTGATCGAACCTTAGTTCAATATAAATGGTTAGCAAAAAGGTTATTAAGAGTAATAATACCAACAATAAATTTTGGCCACATCTAAAATAAATGATAAGTAAATATAAGATGGTGTTTTCACAAAATATAAACTTGTGGCTCAAATTTTGTATTTGACAAAGTCCGACTTATGATTTTAGTCCAAATCGAATTTTCGAGAATTTGAAATTTCATCTCATGATTTAAAATCATGAGATAAAATCGCATGTCCAGATGCTGATTTCATCTCAGGATTTCAAATCACGTGATGAAATCCCATGTCCAAACGCCTACTAAATATCTTTTTTGTTAAGAAGAAAACCTCAACATTTTTTTACAAGTCAAGTAACTTCAATCGAAATAAACCATGATGGAATTTGACATACAAGATTAGTGTACAACTAGTGGGCACAAAAACCCCCAAAATCTAATCAACTAGCACAAAAATGGTGTTTCCTCTTTACACCCAAAAAATAAATGAAATTCAAGAAAACTTTTTACTTCTCAAATTGAAATCTCCTCTCCTGCAAAAGTCATCTTTCTCCCTATGAGTCAAATAATAGATAAAAGGTTCAGTTTCCAAAAGCTTTATTCCATCTAGTGTCCCGCTCCTTCATTCCCACCCTTCCATCACTGGAAGTACTATCCTTGAGAGCACCCATTGTATGCTGAAGATGGAAAGATCAAGGACCATAATTATAAGGTAATCACTCCTTTCCCTATTCTTTGACATACACAGCATCATCTAGAAACAGTCACCCTTCTTTCTTAAGTTCTCAAAAGTACAGACTGCTGCTAACTGCTTTGCGCACCCAAGTTTAAAAAAAAGGCTACTTTTTTCTAGCAAATAAATGGTAACATATTCAGCAGCCCATTACCAATGAGCTGCCATGTTACATGTAAACACTATTCTTTCTCATAACATGTTATCATAGACATACCATTTGCTTACATCACATGGTCATTAGCTGTACAATATTTAGAGTCTATTATTCAACTCTTCAGCAATATAAAAATCACAAATAATTGGCATATATGAAGAAGATAATGAATGTCCATTCATTATACCAAGGAGATAGATTAATAGGGGAAAACATACCAACACTGCACAAGACAAAGCCTGACAAAATGTCATCTTCCTCAACTCCAGATAGCCTAACACGTACATTTTCCCCAGGACCAACATGCCTTACTCTGTCTTCATCACAGAATATGGCAAGAACTTTTACAGCAGCCTATAAAACAGGTTGGTAAGATAGATTTCCACAAGTATTCCATCAATCACAAAAACTCAACAATTTAAGGTGAAAGTCCAAAGATAGCACCTTATTTGGCATAATCAGTAGATTATCACCCTCGCGTATGCTTCCAGACTCAATTTTACCCCCTGTGACAGTTCCCATGTCTTTAAATTTGTCAATAATAGGCATTCTGCAAAGGAAAGAAATTGGAAAACAGTAAACAACTTGCCACAAAGTGTAGAAGGGAGTGGGAGAAAGGTTAGGAGGAATTCCTTGCTTATGATCCGGTGAAGGAAACAAGAGCGATGATGCAACAGAAAATAAAAGATTAAAACTATATTGCAAATAGAACTTGCAAGTCTTACTCCTCCGTCCCATCTTTACTTCTCAAGATTAGGTTCTAATTTTCTTTCGCACATTCTATCTTTCCCCTTCAATGATTGTGGACTGTGATCCGTTAAAGCATTGTCAACAAACTAAACTAGAAGGTTAGTGTTAGATTAGGACATGCGCGGGTGCAGCTAAGAGACGGAAATAGGAAGATGTCACCAGATAAAGCGGAATGAGGTTCTAGAAATTGCCTCAATGGACCATTAGGATCTCGAGGTGGAACTTCGACAACATCAAAAGGACTTCAAAAAGGGAGCATGGACCCTCCACCATGGGCATAAACTTTTCTCCATTCTAGTTTTCAAATTTGAACCCAAAAGCCCGGAGATCGGAAGGGGTGGACATCTGAAATTTAATCACAAAAAAAGAACATAATACAAACATCAGCTTAGCCAATATGTAGTATCTTTGAACAAAGTGAGACAACAGTTAACAGATCTGCATTCGAGACATAAAGATAAATATGATAAATAAACGCATCCAAAAGAGTCTCTAGTAACATTTGGCTTTGGGTGTGACCCTGTTTGGTCAAGCAGGGAGTTTGAGAAAGGAAGATTTTTGTAATCCAGTGGGTCTTAAATATGCCATAACATTTGTGTTTACCAAAATTCTGGAACTTGTGGTTTAAAATATATCATAATATTTTATAGCTATAGAAGTGTGTCAATAAGAGTAAAACAAGGCGTTTAAGTTAAGATTTGTATCCAAATTATAGAAGGGTTCTCTTTTTCTTTGGAACAGATTAAAAGGAAATATGAGTCCTATAGAACCGGAATGAGCGAATGAACACTTTACTTCTTTTTTCAAATTTTCAACTCAACTAGCCAGCCAGCTTGAATGAATACATGTAGTAGTTGAAAATGTATTCACCACGAGTGGATAAGTGGCTTGAGACAAGTAAGCCCTGGTGACTAAATACTTTATACTAAAAAGGTTAAAAACATATCAGACACCTATATGTAGAAAAAAAAATCAAAATGAAGAGCTCAGTGAAAATGTATGTAATCAGGTTCAGATAACAGATTACTTTAACACATCAAAATTGCAAAGAAATCAAGCAAAGAGGCAATCGGCAGTAATAATCCTTCTTTACCTTTCTTGACATTGTACCCAGATGATTTCAAGAATGGAATCATTTTGGACTCAATCTCATCATACCTGCATGAATCAACTGGATCCAGATTAGTTGCTAGAATATACAGGATATGATAATACAAAATTGAAACAGTAAGATAGGAATATCACCTTTCTTTAGACCAGTTGACAGTAGGATCATCCATCTTATTTACAACAATAAGAAGCTTTGCTTAACCTAGGGTCTTTGCCAGTTGAACATGTTCACGTGTTTGCCCACCTCTTTCATATCCAGTTTCAAATTCACCCTTTCTAGCTGATATAACCTTCAAAACAAGTGAATAATGATCAACAACAATTACTATGCCTCAGTCCCCACCTAATTGGGTCGGCATATGAATCCTCGCTGTCCAATTATATTTAGACCTAAGTTGCTCGGACTCTTCACTTTCGGTGCCACGCCCGTGTCCACTCGACGTGGGTGTGGGCGTGGATGTGGGATCATTACCGATCCCGATCAATCAACTTTGGGTACTTTGACCAAAATCGTGAGAAATTCGAGCAGATTCAATGATTTTTGTAATCAAAACAAAAGCTAGGTGAAATTGAAGAAAATGGAATACTTTGTATATAGAAATTTCAATGTCACTCCTTTTTCTTTTATCACCCTGATTCTTCTCTTCGCTTAATATTTTCTCCTCAATTTTTTCCACATAATATTCTCATAATCTAGGTTTTATAACTCAACTTTTAGATATTTGAATTATTGTAATTAGCCGAATCCCCGCACCCGTACCCATACTTGGATCCGTATCCCCAAATCTTAAAATTTAGACCATGAAGAATCCGACCTCTAGATGCGCACCGTATGGGACAACACCTGCACCGAGTCAAGCAACTTAGATTTGGACCCATTTTGTTCCAGTATTCAATAATGTGGGGTTCATAAAGAGTCAATTCACACAACATGAAAGACTTAAAGAGGTATAGGGAAAAAGTTCTTACCAGCACACCTATATCAGCTTGAGATGCTCCACTGATCATATTGGGAACATAGCTCTTATGACCACAGTGACAATGGGCATAATAAAAATAGTGTAGAGAGAAACGAGAATGGAAGCAAAAATTGAACAGTACAAAGATTACCAAGAAAATTACAATTTACATTCATTTACAGGCAGAAAATTATAAATATCAACTTGTAATGAATTTTGTTTCTTTACCCAAAGGATGTGGCTTAGTAGTGAATGAAGGAGAACCTAAAGCTTCAGGTTCAAATCCCAGCAGAAGCAACCAACGCAAGGTGATTGTCTCTTGTCTCTCTAAGACCTTGGTGGGTAGAGCTTCTCAGTAACTGTGCTGCAATGAGAGGTAGCATGTATCGATTGGAACAGCCAAGGTGCATGCAAGTTGGCACGGACATAACAACATTACCCGTGTAATCCCTGTTTAGCGCAAGAACGGATACCACCGTTAAATAAACTTAAAAGGTTTGTTCTGAAACTATATATTACACCTCGAATCATTATTTATCATTTCATTTTAGGTGTAAAGACAACCCCTGAAACTACTACAATTTTAGCCTAGTGTCAATCAGTCTATCAGTAATAGCTCCATAAGACTCTAACATTGATTCATTAACAAACTAAAAATTAAACCTCGTCTAACTTTCAACTTTTCTTCTTACCATGTATATGGGATTCAAGGCGCACATGACAACAAGCTCAAGAAAATGTAAAAGGAGATGAACGTCAATTTCACGACAAAAGGGAT
The DNA here is from genome assembly GCA_018107945.1 of Datura stramonium. Taxonomy (NCBI): domain Eukaryota; kingdom Viridiplantae; phylum Streptophyta; class Magnoliopsida; order Solanales; family Solanaceae; genus Datura; species Datura stramonium. The sequence continues at coordinate 71,845 of JACEIK010002890.1, forward strand.
TCCTTTATGATTAAGGATGAGCATGAGAGTTTACTCCAGCTCTCACTCATCGGTGAGTTACTAAAGCATTGTTTTTTATAACAGTTGACCAATTCCACAGGTACCTGCTACCTCCCACCTGCAAAATTGCTCGAGTACCTCTGTCCACCAAGGCTTAGACACAGGAAAGAAATCACCTAGTTCTTTTGTCTCGGCTGAATTTGAACCTGAGGCCTCCTCCATGATTCTCACCCAACTTCACTGACCACTAGGCCACACCCTTGGGTTGCATTACTAAAAACATTGTTGCTTGAACGAGGTTTAAATAATACAAAATAGATGGCACCAAAAACAATAATATGGTATAGAGACTCACAGCTATAGATAAAGGAAAACTTTCTATAGATCTTTGAAACCATGGGGCAAACAGCACCCCTCATGCACTAAACTTGTCACTTAATACTCGTACCTTCTCCTGTGTAAGGTAAACAAGAGAAACAATAAGGATAAAAAGTTGCAGGGCATCAGAATTGTAAATCTTGTTGTCTCTGTTTCAAAATGTGCTCTTCCTACTTCAACTGTTATTCCCTGAAAGAAAATGCCAACCAAGAAACACACAAATGTCACTAGTAAGCTCACCTAATCCCAGACCAAAAAAGTAATACACAAAATTTAAGTATAAATAAAAAGTAAAAAGTAAACAATACCTTCACCCTCTCCTCTTCATTTGTATCCATAATACTCAAGCCATATACCTAAAAGACAATTGAAAAGTGAAGTTGAAGATAAAAGGAAAAGCAATAATTAATCAAAGACTGGGTGTGGAGGATCATTCCACACGCCGGAAAATAAGCTGGCTGTGGACCCTCTTCAAAACACATATATCAATAATTGTGCACTCAAAGTTGAATAGATGGCATCAAGAGATATTCTATCTCAAGAATAATCAAGCATGAAAAGATCAGGAAACCATGCAAGTAAAGCTAACAAGCAACTAGCTTCAAATTGAAAAACTCGAGAAGAGCAGGAATAAGGCATCTATCTGTCTTTGCAACCATCTCTCAAGTACAGATAAAAAACTGAGTCTAGGAATATCACAATCTTATCATAATTGACAGGAACTAGTATCAAATAATATTATTACCAAACTGAACTTCAACTTAGCAGTATATGCAGATCAATCTTTGAAAAGTACAATGCTGCATTCACCAAATTCTTTCTCCAATTAAAAAGAAAAATACCAGCAGAATTGCATATGGCTGCTTGTGTAAGAAATCAATCAAGTTATGGAACTTGTACAGAACAACGCTCAGAATATCCTAAACTTAATATCAGAAGATAAACACTACTTAGTTGTAATAAGAATAGGACATGAACATCTATAACTTAACCTCTCTAATTAGGCTAATCAGACACCAGAGAAGCAACTCAGTTATCACCATGCAAGAGAATGACAAAAAGATGGGCTAAATCAACGATATTCACCTAAAGAAGCTAATGGTAGCAAATGAATCTTCAGCCACAGCAACTTTTATCAAAAAGAAAGAGCCTTCAGCTACAACCACACTTTTGAGGGAGGCTGTTTCTAGATGGTAAATCCTACAGTCTTATTTCCTAACCTTAAAATGATTTTTAATCCGGTGAGTTATTGAAAGAGTTCGAAATGAGGGGTTACAATGATTCAAAAGAACATAATAAACATTATTCCAGTGAAAATGTATCTTCGTTCTTAATAAAGTTGTACAACCCGATACAAACAATATAACCAATTCCATAAATTATGGCAGCTTATGAAGAGTGATACTAACACAAATACACTGATTTCTGCAAGTGACAAATTAAAAAAACTAAGAAAAAAACAACTTTGAAAACAAAAGGATTACAGCAACGAAGAACATGCAGTTTTTTTCATTTGAGGCACCCAGCACTTTGCTCTGTCAGACAGTCATGAAAGCTACAACAGCTGTATTGCAAAAAGCACCACACGCACACACACACAAAGTGATTTCTGAAATAACAAAATACTATAAAGCAATCAGATCACTTCATAAGAATATGCATATTAACTAGCGCATAATTCTAATTCCATGAGACTACTAATTATTGAACCTAACAAATATTATAAAGTGAACCAACAGCTATTTTCCCTTAATTCCAATTACCATATCTCACTATTATCATCAGTGGCTGCAATTCTAGTCATTCACATTTGAACAAAAGATTCGCAAAAAGCAAACTATCAAAATTTGCATGTAAAATTGGAGATAACCTACTGTTTGATAATGGTAAGGTATAAATTGCAGATAACCTACTTCTTACATGAGATCCCCAAAAGAGCGGACACTGCAAGCAGTTTGCCAAAAAGTGTTCTAGGTGAGCTGTGATCCGTTTGTCATTGGTACTCAGTAGATTATAATTCCAACAACCAAAATTCATCTAACTGATGAAATTAATATAAAGAACCATGATAAGCCAAGCTTCATGTTTAGAATGTTATCTAGGTTATCCCACAAACCAAGGGCCACTGAGATTATGCAAAAGCCATACACAAGTTCCACCAATTAAGGAACACTGACAGCATATCTTAGCTATAGAAAGCTAGTAAAACTTTACCAGCTCTCTCTGTTTTTATCCTTCGCTTCTTTCTCGTACTTCTGTATAGTACGGTCATCAACTTGACCACTAAGTAATAGTATTTGTCCTCCAATAGTTGACTTTCCAGCATCTGCATGTGACATGGAGAACTCTATTAATAATTATGTGATGTTTCTCGGTTAAACAATTAGATTTCATCTTTCAGTTACCCCAATCAGCTTTGGGAAGTCACTGACAACTTTCACATAAAACAAGAAAGTGATTTACATCCTTCTTTTAGAATTGGAGTGACATATAAAGTGATTTTGTATCCGACAAACTGCACATGCAGAAATGGAATTATACTGGTTGTCTAGTTCATTAAGTTGGACACAGCTTACCTACTTTAACCAAAATATCTAACATCAGTACATCACCATATATATTTCATACACACCACACCAACATCTCAAGGAACAGCTAATTAGTGACCAAAGAAAGAACGGAGAGAGAGAATAAAAAACACACACATAAAATAACAAAGAAGTTGAGGAAAGATACATAGAAGACTATGTCCCCAGAGTACCTAAAAACGCTCAGAATGTTTTTGAAGAGGCAAGTAGAAATACAATTTTGAGCAGATAACTTCAGTTGATAAGAAAAGATCCCCAAAATACAGGTGTGAAGGAAATAAGTAAATTGCCAAAAACTATAAGTCTAAATAATAGAGCGATATCAGTAACAGAAAAGAATTAAAAAGAAGAAAGGAAAGAAAACAATATTGTACCAACACAACTATAACAATACTCATTTCCTTTTCAAGCACTATTATTTATTTAAAACATTTTCCTTCATAATGCTTGGGAGATTTGTATAATAAACTCCACTACAACAATCATGCATCAAGAGGATAAAGAGTACATAGAAAAGTAAGACTTACCCACATGACCAATAAATACCACATTCAGGTGCCTCTTTTTATTAGGCTTCAACCTCTACCGAATATCTTCAGTTTCTTCTTTCCAGCAACGCCCTTTGGTTCGACATGCTTTTGCTTTTTAAGTCTGGTCTTATTCATCTCTCAACTCTGATACCATCAATAAATTAAACAATTACATAGCAGTTTGACTAATATGGTTTCAGTAATCTAAAGAGATATCATCTTTCACGGACAATCTAAAATCTAAATACACCAAAAGTTTTCTCCCTTTTTTTCTTGAAAACTTGAATATACCCAAATTCCCTATGAGAAAAAGTAAGGCGATAATGAGAGGGTCGCTACTTGAAGATCTCAGCAAAATTCTCTCAAGGTCAATTTTCATAGATATGCTACCCAAAGCGAGGCACACCCACAGATAGAAAATAGCTTTCTGGCAATTTAGCATCATACTAATATACATAACCTTCCAGATAAATCTTCGTATAAGCAGAATCAAGATGGATCAACCAATATCACCAAAACATCAATGTTTGTGGCTACAAAATTACCAAGCTGTGAGACCAATATATCTTCTCTCTGCAAGAGAAGAATCCAGGGGAGGCACAAGTAGCAACTGATCTCCCTCTTTTTGACCAGTAAAGCTATCACCAGATTACTCTTTGGGAATAGAGTTAAAAGAAAAAGGATCAATCCCCATTACACTGACATCTTTCTGCAACATAAAGCCACAATTTTAGGGCAGATGACATGAACCACTTCAGTTACCTTCAGCATGATTCTTTTCCCAAATGTCTCAAAACCTCCCATCAAGAGAAGATGAAAATCAGGAGAACAACTAGGACCAAAAAATGCTTTAAAGATGCAGATTCCCAGGTCAAGTAGATCAACAAGACTAAGAAATTCTTTAAAGGTGCAGATGCCCGAGTGGCGGTCAGCAGGAATCATTAATAACATAAAAGACTGAGCTCAACAAGAACCAGATGATACATAATATATTCATGAATCTACCTACCATCTTCCATCATATCTGGTTTTTTCAACATCATCTAGCTTCCTCTTCTTCCATAACGCTATCCTCTACCATTTAATAAACAATCAAACGTCATTCAGAAAGTTCCTCATAATATCAATGGAGGATGAAAGCAGAAATAAAATATATCTACATATATATGTGAAAGAACAAATGTATAATATAACAAAGAATAGATTTTAGAAAGATATTAGCAGAAAATAATAACAAAGTCTAACATCCTTTGTGCGTTGAAATACAAAAAATAAATAAATAAATAAAAGACATTTTCTCTCCTGGATTGTGAAAAGATAAGTAACTATGAAAATCATGAGTTTGGAACTCCAAACTCTGCAAATATTTTCTTGTGTGAATTACCATCCAAAACCCAAATATCAACCTCTCATGAAGCCTACTGAAGGTAGTGATTAGAAGGACTCTTAACCTTTTCAAAGATACTTAAACCCCCACCACCAAAGAGACAAGACTTAGAAAAAGACAATGTCAAAGTTAACAGTAGCATCTAAGTAATGACCAACAAAACAATTTTAAAAAAATTTTCCAAGCTCCAGGAATAATTCCCAACTCCCAACCAGGGAAAAAAAAAAAAAAAAAAAAAGGGATGTCTTACACATGGACCTCAAGGCCCAAAGGAGCAAGGAAGCATCTCAATATACACAGAAACAGGCGTTACTTTTAAACCAGAAGAAATTTCAATGATGTGAGTAATAATTACAAACCCTTCGAGATGGAGCGGAGCGAGGGGAGGGAGAGGATCAATTTAAATCACAGCCTTTTTTTATAAAGAGAATTAAATTATAGGATTTTTTTAATAATTCAATTTAAATCATAGTCTTATAATGATATACTGTATCAGAGCCAGAGCAATGAGGAAACCACTTTCAAAAACTACAAGAAAATAGCCACTCAAGAACAAGCAAGGCAAGAACATCAGTGAAATCGCTACAAACCTCCATCAGTTTTATCATGTTTTATAGCTTCATCGGGCCTTCCGTCCTCCACATTGACCAACACAGTATCTTCTGCTGACATTCAATCAGATTAGACATTCACAACCATATTTCCTTACAGTGAAGACTTGTAAGCCATTAATGGTCAACTTCAATGAAAAGTGGATAAACAATCTATGGCTACTTAATAAAGTCCCTGAGTGGCAATAAGAATGCAAGAAATCATAAAAAAAAAGTGCTATAATTTAATGTTATACCAGATGAATCAAGCTGCAGTGCCTTGATGTCCTCTTCAATATCTATCAACCAAACAACCAAAAAGTATGACATCCATTAATCCATCATGACCCCAACAATCTCAGAAGTTATTATCTATAGAGGGTGAGTTTGGCATGGAGGAATATGTCTTCCATGGAAAAACCTGACATGTTTCCATAGAAAATGTTTCTTATGGAAGATATCATTTTTGTTTAGTTGAGTATTAAGTAGATACCATACATCTATCATGCTATTAGTAATACTACTATTAGAGCCCAATACTAAAGAAAACCAATCATAGTAAATAGTTATCTTATTTGTTTGAGCACATTAAATCTAATTGTTTCAACAAAATTTCAACTGACGTCTTGCTTATCTATGCAACGTACCTAAGAACAAAACCTTTATGAAAATTAAAGGGAATAAATCATGCTGTTAGTGAATAGTTGTTGACTGACACAAAATTATCATAACCATATAGTTCCTGATGATAACAGATAAGCTGCAAATAGATTTGTCAGATAATAATTGATAAATGACGTTAATCAACAACCCCGATAATTGTTACGCTAATTGAATCAAATTGCTATTACAAGTACGGGATTTCATTAGTTCTAATATTTAAAGGCCTTCCTATTTATGCTAGAATCGCATTAGTTACAGATTTCTGTTGAATTTTTACAAAAGAAAAACCTTTATTTTTAATTAATTTACATTGAACAAAATTCACTATGATTAATATAAGGGTATACTATTCATCATGGTAAAACAGTTCTATCACTGACAAAATTATTGAGCAGTGCAACAAACGAGTAAAATTTTAAAAAAAATTAAAGAAAAAAAGAATAGATAATCCAGGATATATATCAAGGTAACCAAACACTGAAAAATCATATCTTCGGGAGAAATCATTTACTATCACTAAAACACTCCAAAGAAAATTATGTCTTTTCAATAAATCTTCACGAAAATTAATACTGTAGAATTATTGAGTTCTCCTGAAATAAGCGAGGGATATTAGATTTTTACACACTTCCAATCTAACTCAGTATAAAAATCTTGTGAAAAAACAATAATGGATTAACTACAATGATAAACCCTAGATTGCACTAACGATAGAAGAACTGAAGATCTGGCACATAACATATAAATCAGCAGCGAAATAGGCACATACCCATGGCAGTTAATTGAGCAAAGGACGCGTAGGGTTTCTGCTTGCGGTGAGAAGCAGCACAAGAAATTCGAGGGCTGCTTTTTTATGCTTATGAAAATGTATTGGGAGATGCTGCCCTGCTTCTTTTTATACCATTCGTTGAAACCGTGACCTGGGGTTTCAGGATCGGTTCAGATGTTAAACCGGCCTGTCAAACTTTTTTTCTTTTTCTTTTTCCATGGAAAAATTTTCTTTTCTTTGACCAATTTCTTGAAGTAAAAAGATTTCTCACTCATAGAATTTATTTAATAGATCAAAATTAAATGTATGTATAAAAGTAATTTCAAATTTTCTTTTGATACCTGAGAAAATATATTTATTACTAAATGAATTATGTGTATTATCGAATTTCATAAACACGGGTCTCGCCAAAATCGTAATTAAAGTCATAGTTATATTGACTTTAATAAACTCTAAAGTAATAATTCAAATATTAATTCTCCCCCATCGATTTAAGTAACTTCCAAGATTATCATTTTTATCATCAATCTATTTCTAATGTATAATTTATCATGAGTTGTCGGAAATAAAATAAAAATTTACTTAGGTGGCCCCGAAAATTGTGCATGCGAGCATTCTCATGGCACTTACAGAAAAATCACCAACAAAATTTTTATATATCACCTTAATTGAAATTCTCACTAAATTTTGAAATCGCCCATGTAAATTAGTGTTTATTAAGAATTTTACACATTTTGAAGTTTTATATATCATCTAATGAACTTATGCTTCACATATAACTTGTCATTAAACATAAGTTCGATAGTATAATCTTCTTAAGACATAAGGTTACGAAATTAAACTTATGTGTTTTTTTTACAATTAAAAACTTTATTAATTACTCGGTAAAGGCTTTCATAAGCTAGACCCGATATCGATCAGCCTTCTCGTACTCCCCTGCGCTCTTAGGTCCAAATACCACTACCATTCTAGTTACAAATCAAACTATATCAATATTTTCATAAAATCAAAGAAGCCCCGCATTATCATTACCCCTAATATATATGTGAATTTCGTTGTCTACGTTACACTCGTAAGTTTCAAATATTTAGTCGGCATATTAGTACGTTAGTTAAAAATTTAGAATGTGACACGTACGAGAAGGGGCCTGGGGAAAGGACGTACGGGCGTGGAGACTCGAATAGCGAGAGAAAGGCGGAGCGAGGCACGCGAGGGCGGCGTGTCGCGGACCCCCTCCCCTCCGCGTTGGGCATCATGAGCACGCACAGTAAATTGGCGCGTTGGGGCGCGACAGACCCCCTGTCCATCGCCCAAGCCTTATATATATTTAATTGAATCATTTGATTTAAATTATATAAGAGCAACATTCGTCCGAAAGTAAGAAATACGCCATTTTCAAGGTAATTTCTGATTACGTGGTCAAACGCCATCTAAATTCAAATTAACTTCGAATATTGAAGTTTAAGGCTAACAAGGAGCATTACCTACGGGTTATTTTCTTGAAATTAAATCACGGCAGAATCGGAACTCCAGAGGTAAAAGTTGTAGAAATTGCTCCAAACTAATTTACATGCAATCACAGACCCAGTAAGTATTTCTCCTTTTGAACTCTCGAGAAATTATACGTTTTCGATCGTGTTTCGTTAAGTTGAAGTATAGTTAATAGTAGTATTAAAAAGTTATCATTTTTCATAGAATTTAGTAAACTAGTCTCATTCTTCGTAATGCGATTACGATTGGAAAGAGCTATTGAATATGGATTGAAACTCTTGATTAATCGGGAATCGGTGATTCAGAGTATGTTAAGGCAAATTTCTTTCGACAAGTTAGTTCTTGATATTATAACTCGGTTTGAATCCCGATAACCAGTCGAAATATCTATTGTGATTACTTGATTGTTATTAGGCGAGACGAGTATTTTATGTATAGTTTGGGATTGACTTTACCTTGCTTATCGTCTTCCATAGCCAACCCAAGGTTATCGTGTGTCGATGCACTTGAGGCTTGAGATGACATCGACTCGAGGAGCGGTATCACCGTCACGGGAGCGAAGATGGAGTCAGGTCTCGTACGATCCGTTATGGGTGCCGGGCCCGTAAGTATCTTCGTCATCGGCGCACACCCTGTCGAGCTGGTGCAGGGGTGAGATATTAGAAGTCCACTTGACTCAGACACAAATACGGTTCGGGGCGGCGAGGCTCGGTGCGGGCAGGGCTGGTAGGGCCATTGTCGTTATTAGATGACTCGGTGTGACCTTGTTAGAGGTATATAGATTGAAGTGTACTCATAGGGACTTATGGGGACCCTTAGTGGGTTATTCTGTGTTGGTTGTACCTTTCGACTTATGAGGGGCCGGGTAAGATTCTTGTTTGCATTAATTCTTGTCCTGATTAGATAAGCATTGAGTTCGGTGTCGGGTAGTATTCTATCCGCTTCTTTTCGATTACTTTTAGTTTCATTTAGTTCGTTCGTTATTTATAATTATTATCTTACATATTTAGTACATATTATACGACCGCCTTTCTTGGGCGTTGCGTGCTCTGCGGAGGAGTGCGGAATGGAGGGACGCGGACCCGGGGATCTTGCTTGCACCTCACTTGATTAGCGAAGTGTCAGTTGTTTCTGGAATTTAATAGTTAGAAGGTTTACTCTCTTTTTGTAAAGTTTATGGGTAGGTCGGGCCATTATTGTCTCGACCATTATATCACTCACGAGGCTTACGAGTTATTTGAATTCCATGTGGTTAGTTGTTGTTGTAGGTGTGGGGCCCACATTATATGTTTTTATCTTGCATGTTGGCCGTATGGGGCCTTGTTCAAACATTAGTTAGCGGCCTTGTCGGCCATAGACTTATTTGTATTCTTTGGTTAGCTTACAGGTTATAACTTCAAATATCATGGTGGTCTTGTCGGCCGCGTAGGATTCTACTCTTGTATACATTTTACGGATTAATTCTTTTACTAACACAGCAATTGGTATAAGGCGCAAATGTTGCGTGGGTTGTGTTCACAGTAGAGATATAGCTCATTGTCTTCTTGATTTAAGGATTAGTCATGCACCGCAGGTGCGTAAGCTCGATCGGGCCGGTTGAGATCTAGCGGGCATTAGGTGCTTCATTCGTACCTCCCACGAGGTGGGGCGTGACAAGCTTGTCTGAGCGAGGTCGTATCTAGGGAGTTTACAAAGGCTGTTCTATGTAAAATGCTTGCAATGGATGTGTTGTTACCATTACTATAGACGAGGCTGCGAGCATGTTAGGGTGGTTACTCTTGCTTTCTCTTTCCCGATTGTGCTATAGAGTTGTGTTGTATAGGATTGAGTCTCTAAGCTTATTGTAATATGCTTTTCTGAGAGAAATGTCGTCTGACGACGTACCCACATTGTGAGGAAGTTAGATGGCCCAAGGCGGGAGAAGGCACTAGCAGTGCCCGTCAGTCGGCCGTCTGAGGGCGACAAGAGGAGGCTTCATCTCGGTCTCCCAGCCCAGGTTTTGCCGTCGAAGGCTGCCGAGTGACTATATGCGTCGGCGCCGCCTCCGACGATCTACATGCAGTACCGTCGCATCAGGGGAGGTCAGGAGTGCTCTGTTTATGATAAAGATGATGGTTACACGGTGTTATCCGGTGGCGCCGCGGTTGCATAGTCTTGAGGAGAACTGGTAGTTCGGGTTCGAGTTCCTGTTTGAGTCCGCGATTCCATGAAGATGGGCCAAGGGATGAGGCCGCCGAATTTTAGACAGCACGGTGGATCTTTAAGTAATGCATTCCACCCCGGCCAGTCGGATGAGTTAAGCGATATTTCGGTTGCGGGACATAACGTGTGTAAATACGAGGATTGGAAAAGGTCGAGGTAGGGATGTTCCCTCCGGCTTAGTGCAGCTTTTGGAGACATGCTTGTACCCTTATTCTTGCGATAGATCCAAGCCGAGCTCGGGTAGATCGGTTTATGCGTTGGAGGCGGGTTGATGAGTGTTCGGGGAGTATCTTGAGATTTGACTCATGACTCGTACGCGCAAGCTTTTGTATATGCCAGTACCGGCAGGGGTGCCACTTAGATTTATCATGAAATTTGAATTCAAAATATGTAGAGACTTGTATTACAATTACTGCGAGAGAGAACATGGACGTGCCGTGTTCGGGCATTTCTTTCAGGAATCTCCCGAGGGATCGGCAGCAATGACGAGAGATGAGAGGAAAATCGGGAGCGGCAACGAAGTTAGACCTACGTTGGCGAGTTTCAAAGCCGGACCAGGCATGACTATTAGGCGAACCACCCGAGCCTCACGCTCCCGCGCGGCGACGGGGAGTAGGCCAGTCGTCGCGGCCGGTCGAGGGCAGCCGAGCTGCGGTGTCGGGTTCGCGACGCGAGAGAGGGTCGGGCGAGTAGATTCACCGTGCCATTTTGCCACATCTGCTGATCATTAAACAAATCTGGGGCGTAGGTATGGTTCCGTGGCGTGTTATACACGTAGGCGAAGGGTCACACGATGAGGAAGCTGTCAGGCCCAGTCGAAGTGATCGGGGCCAGAAGCGGGACGGATCTTGAGTAGGGTTAAGTGCCGGCGTCTCAGTAGGCGTGATTTTCCAGGCCGGTGTAGTAGAGGAAGATCGGGGCGTCAGCTTGAGCATAGGTCCGGATCGCACTTATGCTTTCTGCAGGCGGCAGTCGAGTCATGGGCGAATGTGGCGGCAGTATGTTGGACATCTGCTCATTTTGTGTATGTCTTGATAGACCCGGCCTAAAGCTACCTTCTTTATGTTACGCCGTGTAGGCAGAAATTTGGTATCGTACTAGAATTGTGAGAGCCCTTTTCAATGTCCACACCGTCGGTGATCCATCGTAGCAACGAAGATCTATCGGGGTGCCTGATAGAGGTTGTTGGTTGCGGACTTTACTTGATTTAGTGGAATTAGAAATGATCGACTTTTATCTGCGATTATAGGTATGGATTAGTTTGCAAGTGTTGTACGCCGATGTAGAATGTTGGACAAGGCTGTCAATTTCACTCGGGGAGGTAGTACGGGTGGAAAGGTAATACGACGCGCCAAAAAATGAGTTTTATTTCTTATCTTCGACGAAGTTGATAGCGAAGGGTTTCGTGCTATCATGTCGGGAGTTCGAATGTTCCAGCGGGATCCCGAACTCTCGATCCATTCCAGTGATCGATGAATTTCCAAATGTATTTCCAGATGAATCTTCCTGGTATTCCCCAAAATGGGAGATGGATTTTGCAATCGGCTGTGCGATGTTTGACATATCAGCGCCTCCCGTACCAAATGACTCTTGGGGTCGAAAATTGAGCAGTTGAAAGGTTGTTAGATAACGGCTTAAGTGGTGACTACTTCAGTGAGTCGCGATGATTCTGTTTTTGAGAAGAAGGATGGTTCTAAAGTATGTGTATAAATGTCCCAGCCATTTCAATCAAATCTGTCAAAGAACAAATGCCCCTTTCCCCCGAATGGAAGATGACTTGTGTTGACCGGTTGCGGGGGCGGGTATTTCTCTAATTGACTTAAAGATGCGGGTACTCCATCGGGTTTGGGTTCGAGAGAGACATTCGGCAGCTTTTCGGGGCCAGGAGTATGGCGATTTTGAATTCCTAGTCGTAATCGCCGGATTGACAAATACTTACGGTGTCCATGGACCTAATGAACAATCTTCGGTAGTATTTGGACTCGTTTGTGATAGTATTTATTGATGATATTACGGTGTATTCTCGTTAGGAAACGGAGACATCGGGATCGTTTACGAGCAAATACTCAGTTATTAGGAATTGCAGTTATATGCAAAATTTTCTAAATATGAGTTTTGGTTGAATTCTATGCTTTTTAGGCCGTATCGTGTCGAGAGGCGCTGATGGTGGGTCCCTTGCAGGAGATCGAGCGGTAAAGACATGGCCTAGACCTCTGATTACGATTGAGCCCGCGGTTTTCTAGAGGCCTTGGTATTAGAAGATTTGTAGAGGGGTTTCTACTTTATTAGGCACCACTTGACCAAGTTTACTCGGCGACTAAATTTCACTGGCGACATGTGAACGAGTTTTCGGAGTTAAGCAATTTGAAACATCAACGCCCATTATTAACTTTGCTAGAAGGATCGAGAGGTTATGCGATTGTATTGTGATGCTTTAGGCGTCGAGTTAGGATATGTTCGATACGGCACGGTAAAGTAATTGCCCAGCTGGGCGGTTGAGGAAGCATGAAAGAACTATCCCCTTCCGTGACACGGAATTAACGGCGGTAGTTCACGCCAAAGATGGAATACTGCTTTGTAAAGTGCAGTGGACATTTTACGGACAAGAGTCTAATCATCTTTACCACAGAAAGAGTTGAATCTGCTTGGCTACTAACAGTTAGAATTGTTGTTGAAGGACTATGGCGTGAATATTTTTATATCGTCACGGGAAGGCTGACATTGTATGAGATGCCTCAGCCAGAATCAGTAGGAAGTTTGGAACTGCTTGAGATCAGAGTAGCGAGGCTGACAGAAAATTGCACTAGTTGAGCAGGTTTAGCGGTCCAGAATAGTAGACTCGGGAGATAACATATCGGTGATAAAAATACGAGGCGTCGTCCTTGGTGGTGGAGGTAAAAGAACGACGGTGCGAAGATCTTATTTGTGAGCTGAAAGGTAGTACGACGAGGGGAAATGTGCATTTCAGTGTCGAGAAGCGGGGTCTTGAAATGTAGAGGTCGCCTCTGTTCGGATGTGACGGGGCTTACGCCCGGCGAATCCTTAAGCGAGGTACAGTATTCCCGTTATTCTCTTGCTCGGGTTGACAAAGATGTATCGCTGACATAAAGAGATTTCTTGGTGGCGGGATTGAAGAAGGAGGTAGCAAAATTTGTAGCACAAATACCTAGCTGTCGGCGAGTAAAGAAATTTGAACATGAACTGTGATTGACAGAATAGCATTGCACATGTGGAAATGGGAAGCAAATCAATATGGATTTTGTGTGGGATTACCCATGCAGGCGAATTTCATTCTTCGGGTGATTATCGACTGATTGTGAGGCCATTTCGTTTTACGCATTCAGAGCTACCTTCTCGGCTAAGGACTATCTTGAGCGTATATCGAGAGAGATAGTTCGGTGCGTGGTGTTCCGGTATCGATCATTTAAACGAGAGGACGCAGGTTCACGGTAAATTCTATGATCCCTTTAGTTTGGGAACGCGAGTTAATCTGAGTACAGTCTTCCATCCTTAAACACGGACAAGCGAGAATGTACCATCCGAGGTAGTAGAGGATATGTTACGGGCGTGCGTATTTGGACTTTAGGCATTGGGATGGCTTGATTTACCCTTGTGAATTTGCTTAAAATAACGGTTATCATTCGGCAATTCGGATGGCACATATGAGGCTTTTATAGCAGGCGAAAATGCGGGTCCCGGTTGGTTGGTTCGAGGTAGAATCGGGATTAGTGGACCGGATATAATCCACGGATCGGAATAGAAAGTGAAGCTTATCGAGAGAATGCTTGCCGAACAGCTTTCAAGCGAATCGAAATCTTACAACGTATGCACGACGTTAGAAACACGAAATTCGATGTAGGCGGCGGGTATTTACGAAAGTTTCACCGTGAAAGGCGTGATGAGGTTTGGTAAAGGGCGGAATTAGCCACTAGGTTTATTGGCCGTATCGAATCCTCAGGGTAGGCCATGTAACATATGAAGGCTAGATCTGCCTTTAGAGTTAGAATCGGTTCACCGTGCTTTTCATGTGTCCATGTTACGGAAGTGCGTAGGAGATCCGTCGGTGTGCCGATTGAGACGTCGAGTGCGGAGGTGCTTATGGAAAGAGGTTCAGTAGCCATATTAGGCCAGGCGGGTTCGAAGGATAAGGACTAAAGTACTTTCTGATAAGTGTTATGGAGAAAACGGGAATAAAAGAAATGACTGGGAGTGAGGATGACATGAGATCCAAATATATCCTCATTTGTTCCGGGCTTAGTCAGAACTATCTTGTTAAGGTAAAGTTGTTGATTGATTATTGTTTAAAGCGATTTATGTACATATACTATTGATTGACTACAACCTTGTGTGAAAAGAGTTATTATAGTGTCATGTGAGATATCCATGTAGGACTTTTACTGCATTTTAGGGTTTTGGATAGTCCCGTTTCACGGGAGACTCTTGCCCAATTTTTCGAATAGTAGTTAAAAGAGTTAGATTCTTGTAGTTAAAGTGACATTTGAGGATAAATATTCCCTAGAGGGAGGATGTACACCTGTAGTTTCTAACATTTAATCGGCATATTGTCGATGATCGAGAATTTTTATAATGTGACGCGTACAAAAGAGAGACTTAGGGAAAGGATGTACGAAGCGTGGAATGAAGGTAGCGAGGGGAGAAGGCGGGCTGGTACTTGGCACAGGGCGTGGCACGGACCCCTCCCTCGCGTTGGAGTCTTGCGTGACACGGACCTCCTATCCCGCCCACCCAAGCCTTATATATTTAATTGAATCATCTGATTTACGTTATATAAGAACGAGGCCTTCGTCCAGAAAGTAAGAAATGCACGCCATTTTCAAGGTAATTTCTTCCAATTACTGACGAGCAAGTATAAATTCAAATTAACTTTAGGTATTGAGTTATAAGCATGCGGGAGCATTACTCTGAGAGTTATTCTTTGAAATTCGCTCGTGAATCGGACTCCGTCGAGTAAAGGTTGTCAAAATTTTCCAAACTAATTTCTATACGATCTGAGACTTAGTAAGTATTTCTCCCTTAGAACTCTCGAAATTATGTTTCGATTATGGTTAAATTCTGTTTGAAATATAGTTAATATTAGTATTAAAAGTTATCATTTTGCCAAATTTGTCACCCCCAAACTAGTCGTTCTTCCCGATGTCACGTTACGGTTGAAGAGCTATTGAATACGGATTGAAACGACGGTTAAATGTCCCGAGAATCGGGCATCCCGGGTATGTTTAGGCAAATTCATTCGGCAAGTTAATTTCTTCGGTATTAGAACTCATTTTGAATCCCGGTAAGAAAGCCGAGAAGTATATGTTGTGATTAGCGATTGTTATTAGGCGAGGCGGTATTACATGTGTAGTTTGGGATTGACTTTTTGTATAACCTTCCATAGCCAACCCAGGAGGGTTAGCAAATACATTATTAAGCTGACCACCGAGGCGAATGACGTCGCTCCAGGAGCGATATGCCATCACTTAAAGGGGCGAGATGGTCTAAGGTCCTCATCTCGAGTCCATTTCATGGGCTGGACTATCATATGTCGTATCGGCGCCACACCCCGCATCGAGCACGATGCCGGAGTATAGATATCGAGTCCACTTGACTGAGCACGGCCTCTGATTCGGGGATAGCGGGCTCGGTTGCGGACCCGAGGGTGGTAGGATGGTTTATCGTTGATAGAAGACTCGGTGTGACCTTGTTAGGTATATAGATTGAAGTGTACTGCTTGAGTGCTTATGGGAGCCTTGAGTGGGTTGATACCATGTTTGGTTGTACCTTAAAGCTTATGAAACTAGGTAAGGTTTTGTTTGCGTTAGTTCTTACGATAGATTAGATAGCGGGAGTTTAAACCCTTTCCAGTAGTATTTCTAGCCACTTATTTTTAGTTACTTTCGGTTTCGTTTTAGTTCGATTCGGTTATTTATAATTACGGCCTTACATATTCGGTACATATGTACTTGTGTGACTTCTTGAAATTGTTTGCATTACTTACCCTACGGAGTCTTAGATAAATAGAGCCAGGGATCTTTTTAACTGCCAAATTTAGCGGGCGATCGGCCCGTTATCTTAATTTAATAGTTAGAAGGTTTACTCTCTTTTTGTTTGTACGAGTTTATGGGTAGGTCGGGGCTCTGTCTCGACCATTATATCACAACAGAGGCTTGCGGATTATTCTGATTTCTTGTGGTTAGTTATTGTTGGCCGTGTAGGGCCAGTATATGTTTATCTTACGTTTGGTAGTGTAGGGCCTTGTTTAGTATTAGTTAGCGGCACTTGTTAGTGTAGACTAGTTTGATCTTTGGTTAACTACATTGATTATAACTAGATATCATGGTGGTCTTGTCGGCGCCGTAGGATTACACTCTTGTGCACACATTTATGGTTAGGCTGTTTTCTTTTACGGGTGGCTATAAGGCTTTATCATTTTGGTGTGTTTACAGTAGAGATATAGATTGCCTTCTTGATTTAAGGATTAGTGTCATGCACCACGGGTGCATAAACTCAGTCCGAGCAGTTCGGATCCTAGCGGGAGCCTTGCGGTGCAGTCATGCCTCCCAGGTGGGGTGTGACAATCTCGTACTATATTTGCTCCAATGCAGTTATCTTACCTTGAAACAATATGTTGTTCTCTCGATCCATTATAGCATATGGTGTGAATAAAGCATGCTTTGAGAAGAGTGTGTTGGGGAGCTTGCTATATGTGGACTTTGAATCCATTTCCATTACGCCTACCATTTCGCGTCGGTCTACTCCGTCGAAGCCATCTCGGTATTCCTTGCCGCCGGATTACGTGAAGTAACAACGCTCGAAGAATAAATATTCATGATTTTCACACGATGCGGTATAGTGAACATATTCCGAGTCATGTTCATGCCCCGTTTTAATAAGACATCACGTGTTTCTCAATTTCCCGAAGTGCCAACCATAGGATGAATATACCTTAAATTTGTGCGTTATTGCATACTAATTTCTTCAAGGGACTTGGTTCACCTCGCCTCATAATCTTTTGCATGCATCCACAAGCTGAAAATCTTCTCGGTTGAAGGTTGTATAATTGTAGTCACTTGAGCCGGTGTTTGCGCATGTTAAATATTTTCACTGACTATACATAATACTTGCTTTGGGACGATCTTATGTCTTGTAAGGCATAACTTGCAGTGAAAGATCCCAAAAGGTGTGAATTAGTAGTGACAAATCACAGAATTGATATGATTTTCGAAAATTACATATTCAAATTGCATCAAATAGGATACACCTTATATTTAACCTAGATTATACGAATCTGAGATTTGATTAAACCATTTATTTTAAAATTTATTGATATATGTATTTTTGAACAAAATAAAAAAATTCAAAAATTGAAAATTGTAAAAATTTAAAATTCATAATTTTTAAAATTTGAATTAATTTTTTTAATTTTTTTAATTTTTTTAATTTTTTTATCTTTTTTGATTTTTTTAATATTTTTATAGTATTTAGAAAAGTTAAAATTGTTGATTGTGTTTTTGAATTTTCTAAATAAAAATTATATATATAAAAAATTAAAAAAACTCAAAATTCATAAAAAAAAAAAAACCCCAAAAACAAAAAACAAACAATATAAAAAATATAAAAAAACTAAAAAAAATAAAAAAAATAAAAATATTTTTAAATTATAATTTAAATAAATTTAAATATTATTAATATAAAATTAAAAAAACAAAAAAAACATGTAATTTAATTGAAATTTTAAATTTAAATTATTTTAGTTATAAGAACATTATTTTGAAATAGAGTAAATGTAATGAGATAAATTGAAACGAATGAAGTTGTAATTACCTTCACGTAGGGATGTGCGTAGTTTGGATGGTTTAAAGTTTTTAAATGCAAATTAGAACTAATTGTGTCGTATATTTAGTCTATAAATCAAAGCAAACCAATAAACGTTTGATTTTTCAACCTCGGACTTTTTGAATTTTCGGTATTCTCAAATTTTTATTTTCTCCTAGATAAATTGTTCATACCCAGTTATATAACTTGTACTTGAAATGTTTCTTTTATTCTAGCAACATACAAGTATCTAAAGTGTTTCTTAATTAAGGAAATAACATAAAATATGAAATGAGTGATGACATTGTACTAAAATATTCAACTAAAAAAAGATAATGAAATCACATGAAATAAATATATCTATTTAGTCATAAAAAAATGATCATACACTAAAAGCACTAAATCAAGCCAAATTAAGTACAACTAATAAATATCGATAACATATTAAACATTAAAATAAAAAAACACATAATTAAGTTATGTGTTTCTTATTGTAAATTAACCAATGCAAAATAAAAGAATAGATATTTAATATTATTACCATTTCTAATGTTGAAATTATTATTTTTGTTAGCATTAATATCGATTTAGTTTTGATTTGAATCTTATTTGAGTTAATAACATACATTTATGAGCTATAAAATTTATTAAATCATTCGAAATTCTAAATCTCAATTTTAAAAAAATATGGAATTTTTTTATTTTATTAAATTACTAATTTTCTCTTTTCACTCACTTTTTCAAGTTAAACATGAAGTAATAATCATTATATAAAAAATTATAAAAATTAATATACATGTAATCTTCTGTTGTTTTGATTCGGTTCAATTTAATATTTTTTTCCAGTTAAAATCAATCAAATTAGTATAGTCGATTTTTTCAAATCAAATTAAACTAAATCGCTAGCTAATTTTTTTACTTGATTTAACTAGAATTTCATGCGGTGAATCAAAGCAACAGTGTCACCAACAACAAATCCAATCAACAGATAATACATCAATAGCAAAACAACATTCAATTTGAATCAGACAAAATTAGCCACAAGTTAAGAATTACACAAATAATCACTTTTTTAATTAAGTATCAAAATAAACTTAACGAATTAATTTAGCCTGTTATTCCTCCTTATATCGAACTAAATTAATCGATATATATATCAAGGTTAAATCCATGTTCTTGTTCTTCCTCCCTTCTTTGGTCTACCATCTTCTACTGGTTCCGGATTCTCACTAGATGGAGATCAGAATTCTAACTAGAACTTCCATTTTACAACTCACAGACAGAGGTCAGGAATGGAATTTCGTCCTAGATTCTCACTAGAGTGGGTAAATGTTGTGTTTCACCGCCGGCGGCAGCGGCGGCAGCCATAATAATAAGAATCCGGGACCCAAAATAGACATAAAGTTTGCACATTTACAGCATACATAAAAAAAGGGCACTACCCTTAACCCTTTATAAGAATTCTGTAAATTCTTGATTCAACTGTTCTGGGTAATGGCGAAACCCGAAAAAGACAAGATAAAGATAAATCCATGTTCTTGATTCAAGTAGAAGACGGCAGACCGGAGAAGGGAGGAAGAACAAGAACATGGTTGTCCTTGTATATATATATATATATCGGATTAAATTAATCCAATATATGAGCTTAGACGGCATCAGTTTTAGGGTTGAAAAATAAAATCTAGTTCTGTAATTCTTAATTTATTGTGGCTTATTTTGATTTCAAGTTCACCCAATTCATTCTTTCCAACTATACTTTTTCCATTCTCAATAGTACACCCTCTGCATATTCCAGCTCCTATTGTCAGAGAGATCAGCTTCTTTTAAAATGGCAAAGGGGCATTTATAGTATAAGCTTCCAAAAAAGGGTTGCATCCTAAGTCATAAAGAATGTGAGATGGACAATCGTAAGAATACGAAGTATTAATTATTGTTTCCACTGCCACGAAGACAACTCCCAGAGAACCTCTATTTCCTACGAGATACAGCGTCCATCACATCGTCTCCCCATGTGAAGTTTCTAAATATTAGGCCTGATAAATTTAGAGTCATAACTATTCTTACAATTGTATATCCAGAACATGAATGGACACAAGTCCTAGAAAGTCCATCAAAAGGACAACGTCAACTCCTCTGGATAATACTTGCTAATGAAGAGAATCAGCATATTTTCTCTGATACAAGTCGCTAGACAAGTATATCTGAATATCTGGCGGAACCAAGAAATGCATGAGAAACAACAGGGATAATTTTACCTTATTCCAACAACAAACGCCAATGAAATCCCACAAGTCTAGAGAGGACATAGCCTTTACCACGATCTTTATGAGGTAGGTTTTTGATAGATCGTTAATTCCATTGAAATGGATCCGGCGCTTGAAATTGTAAGAAAATAAGACAGCAACGTGACCAAATATAAAACAAAAGCTGCAACTAATAGTACACATCAAAAAAAAGAAAGCACCCAATAACTACAGAATACTGCCCAAGGGAGAAGAGGAGGGGGTTAAACCCATGTTCCTCCTACACAGAGTGTGACAACACACAAGAGGAGGAGGAGAGGGGATTAAACCCCTGCCTCTCCTACACAGAATGTGACAACACACAATTACCTACCATCCTTTTTCTACTGAGATTTCATACCTCGCTACAAGATCATGTCTCAATCGGTTAAAACAGCGTCATATCACATCTATCGCTCCACCTAATTTTTTTTTTTAACCAACCTCAAACCCTTCTAGCCATGCTACAACCAGCATCTCCAACCTCCTTGTGGTGCACAATCATACCTCCTCTTTACCTTATTCCTCTCCGTTGAATTGCAAAGCAAGAACAAAGGCTCAGATAATACAAGGAAAATGCCACAACCGTACTCCACCATACGGAATCATCAAGCAAAGAGACGCACATGAAGAGAAGATTTGATTAAAAGAACAAGCAAGAAACTCTAATACCACCCAAAGACTAAACAAAACAACTTAGATTTATAGCAAGATATCCAATGTAACAAATACTAAATAAAAATCCAAAATTGAAACAGTTAAGGCCTCAAAAACAATTGCAAAGCAGGGAGAATCTTAGCAATCTAAATGACTTTAATTCAGTATGGCCAAATGGCTCCCCTAGATCCTCTTCTTCCCTAATACTGACCAATTCCCCAAACTCCTAATCAGACCATCTGTATAGCCACTGAAAGTGTGTGCTTCCATCAACACTCAGCTCAAACTGGTGCAGTATATGACCTGCCAATTTAGATGCAATTATATTAGATCCACTTATTATGTAATTCACCATTCACAACATTGGAAATATCAGATTCCGATCAACTACAAACACATCACATGCAAAGAACTGGATCAACAGAAGGACTGTTCAGTACAAAGTTTAATCTTGAAAACTGGAAAACTATAAGACAATTACACCTTTACTATGTAGCAGCATATTAAGTCTATGATTTGCAGAGACAGTGTACCATTAGCAGCAGAAAGAAATGCTTCAGCCGCCAAAAGAGAAGGAATTGATGACACCACAAATGACACATTACACCCAGACTCGAATACTTTAAAAAATCTAAATAGTACTTGGAGAACAATAGTTGACAACTGCAATTTCCGACCAAAAAAACAAGTGACCGGAAAGCCCCACATACTGCAATGTCTCACCACATTGATTCTCATGGCATAGAACATGTCATGCCATAATTTTCAGAGACCGTAAAGCTGCTGATCAAAGCTCAGAATAACAAGTTAACAGCAAAGCCTACACAGCAAAGTTACAAGTACCCTATATTTTCTTAACCAGGTTATCTTTTTTTTGATATGGAGTGGAAATCATTTGATGTGATAGATGTGTTCCCTTGGCTTAAATAAAGAATTATCCAAAGGCATGATTTGAGATTCCTAAATAGTGATTTCAATTTTTTTAAATGTAAAACTTGACTCATGAGTTTTATATTTTGTAAAAAAATTTATCATTTTAAATTTTGCAAAAAAAAAATCATGCTAGGCGTGAAGTGATAGTAGGTAACATGTGAAGCGATTATATTAAATAATTAATTAGTAGTGTTGTTGATTCGTATATTTGAATGTTCGTAATAGCAAACATCCATCTATAAAAGGAATATGAAGATATGTGATTTATTAGTGAGGAGGAGCATTTAGATATTTGGTATTGTGTTTATGAACTACAATTGTTCATTATAAGAATTGAGAAAATTTTGATAGTTTTGACAACTTGTGGGGTTTTTGGGTTTATGAGAAAAAATAGAAATTCAAATTTCATGTAAAAACAAAACCTCAATTCTTCATATCAATCTGATTTCATGGCATGTATGTGGAGGCTCCTTGAAAATCCTTTTTAGATCATTTTCTAGTACTGAATGAGCACATATATTGACATATAAAAATTGATTATTAGATATGGACAACAAGGAGATGTTGATTGACACAAGATAGAAGAAGAGTAGGAATATTTGAAAGGTAAAATGACTTTGCATTTTGGTATACTTTGCTTGGGAAAAGGATCTTAAAGATTTTAAAGTAACAAACATTAGAACATTTTCCTAAAGGAAACATTTTTCTGCCACACCAAGAACATATCAATTCAAAGAATTAACTTATACAATAACGGAGTTATAATCTCTATATGAAAGAAGAACAAAGTCCATCGAGCACGATACTTATTTATTGAAGATAAAGTTGAAATTAAAAAGATTAAACAAACCTTGTTTTTGGCAGCCGCAGTAGCAGCGGCAGCAGTTCCCTGAGACATTTCACTCTCTTGTTTCAGATCAACTTTCAGATCCACCACGATGCTTTTGCTCTCCAAATCCCAAATCTTAATACTAGATTCAGTAGCAGCACAGAGCCAATACCTATTCGGGCTAAAACAGAGGGCATGAATAATGGACCCAGCATCAAGAGAATACAGCTTCTTCCTTCAGCCAAATCCATAGCAATATAACTCCATCTTTTCCTCACTTGCACACAACGAACCATCTGGAGACACAGCCACAGTATTCACATACCCACTGTGCCCAGCAAGAGTGGACCTGAGCTTACAGTTGGTAAGATTCCATATTTTTACAGTCAGTCCATGACCCAGAAACAATAGTAGGCTGGAGATTATTTGGGCTAAAACGGACACAAGAAACCAATCAGAGTGAGTCCTGCTCCTGAATTGTGTACTTGCACTCACCGAGTGTGTTCCAGAGCTTGATGGTCTTGTCACGCGAGGCAGAGACAATCTGACGGTTGTCAACAGAAAATGCAACGGACAAGACATCCTTGGTGTGTCCGACGAAACGCCGAGCAGTGGTACCAGCTTGAAGATCCCATAAACGGAGCTCACCGTCCCATGAACCGGAGAGCGCAAACATGCCGTCCGATGACAGGACGACATCTTGAACGAAATGTCCGTGTCCGGTGAGGCGGCGGCGAGGGACACCGTATTGTGGGCCGTCTTTGGTCAACGACCAGACGATAATGGACTTATCCCTGGAGAATTTGACAATCATGTCGGAGTTGTCAATTGGGGTTGCAATGGCGGTGACCCAGTCGGTGTGGGCTTTCATTGTGCCGCGGAGGACTAGTGACTCTTGCGCCATTTTGTCAGATAGGTGGTGGCCGTTCTTGGTATCTCTGTGAAGCCTTTGGTGGCAGAGAACGGGAGGCTGGTGGAGTAGATGAAAAGAAATCTAGGGTTTTAAGCGGATGTATTTATATGGGGAAGGAAAATGTTTTAGGGTTTTTGAAGTGTTGTGACTTGGGAGAGTGGGAGGCAGACAAACGGGTCAGGTAATGAATTTCGGGTTGTTTTGGAATTCATGAAAGACCCGCTGGGCACCTTTTAAACTTGCCTACCTAATCTTTTCAGTATTTTATTACTTAAAAAGCCTTTGAAAAGCTATTTGAGTATTGAATTTGAGTATAATTATTTAATTAGTAGAAAATTAAATATAGTGTAGAAGTACGCTTTTAATGCTCAATGTGAAAATTGCAATTAATTAATTTTTAATTAAAAAAACAAAAAAAACATGTAATTTAATTAAAATTGTATATTTTTTATTTTTTTAGTTTTTTTAATTTTTTCTTTAAATTTATACAATTCAATTATAAATTCCTCAGTTATTTTTCTGTGAATTAGTAATTTTTGTAAAAAATATTTAGAAGTTGGTATTTTAAATATTTTTATTTTTTTAATTTGATAATTTTAATAATTGTTATTATTTTCAGTTTTTAT
Organism: Datura stramonium; assembly: GCA_018107945.1. Classification (NCBI taxonomy): domain Eukaryota; kingdom Viridiplantae; phylum Streptophyta; class Magnoliopsida; order Solanales; family Solanaceae; genus Datura; species Datura stramonium. The sequence goes on from JACEIK010002890.1 coordinate 96,498, forward strand.
TAAAATAAAATTTTATTTGTTGAATGATATAGAATTAATGTTTTCTTTTTCTTTTGAATCATTTTTACTTAAGTTATGTTGGAATTTGTCATAGAATATTATATTAATTTTTTTAATTTTAATTTTTGTGTTATATTTTCAATTCTAATTTATTTGCATTAGTAGTATTGACTTATTGAAAATCTCTTTGAGATAAAATTTTATGAGTAGAAAATTTTAAAATCTCAAAATTTAAAAAATTTGAATAATTTTATGATATTATATCAACAAAGAATTTAATATTTTAAATAATCAACGATAATAAATATATATAAAAAAAATAAAAAAAATAAAAAAATTTATAATTAATTAAATTAATTTTTTGTTTTTTTAATATTTTAAATTAATTCTAAATTTACCAAAAAAAAATAATGTTCATAAATTTATTAATTAATATATTTTCACGAGACGTGCGTATCTTTAAAATATTATTTATAAATACACATATTTATTAAATTGTTTTAAATTTTATATAATTAACTTTTATTTTAAAATTTTAATTTAAGCGTGTAATTACACTTGAATAACCAATGATCGCCTATAATTATGTTATGACAAACAAACGGGTCATCGTAATTTACTATATTGTGTAATCACTAGCTTAATATTTATACCAATTTCAACTATCAAATGACTTTTCAAACAGACACCAAATTATTTTGTTCTATTTATTTAACTCGGGAAAGCGGAAGATTTGATTTCATAGTTTTTAAAGAATTTTCTTTTTTTACATGCAGAAATGCGAAAAATTATTTTTTTGCTATTTAATTTATATGGTCATAAAGAATCATATTCACTAATAAAAGTGAGTTAATATGCGTTTTCGTATAAATAGATTATGAAAAAGTAGAGTATGCGAATCACGTTACATCCACTTTTTTCTTTAAAATAAAAATCTCATAATTTAGTATTGTTTGCAATTTACATACTTAAACTATTAGATAATTTCTATTACCATAATATTCAATTTTTCTATTTGTTACATTGGGAAGAAAATCCTAAACATTGAAGTAAAAAGAAAAAAGAAAATCACGGTCTTATTCAATTTGGTTTTGACTTATTGGCTTATGAGTCCATCACTAGTTAGGCGTGTCCTTCATTGTCAACAACATATAATCAATCAACAACTCGAGATATAGTGAAAGTAAATGACACGAGATGTTTACGTGACTCTGCTGCCCAAGGAGTAAACCGCTGACCTACCACGTAGGATTTCAAACAACTTCACTAAACTCGGCAACTTCGATCACAAAATCTTGTAATCCGTAGAATTAAGCTCTTGAATTCAACCCTCCTTACTGATAACTTCTGTAGAAGTCCTCAAATGATAACTCTGTGCAAACGACTACACTTCCCAGTACACCACGACTCTTACAGCCCTACCACCCGACTACCTGGGTGAAATTATCTCCATAAATCTATTTAACTACCAACTAACTCTGAGTTCGCCAGGCCTTCAGGACAGCGAATGTGGTTAGGATTGATTGTATAAATATTTGCAACGACCTCGGGGTCGAGAGGAGGCAAATGCTCCCAGGCAGAGACCCGGCCTTTGCTCAGGGTGGAGCTTCTCATGTTCTACTCTCGAGATTTCGATAGAAATTTCTTGAAGTCTTAGAAAAGAATCCATGGCTACACTCGATTTTTTTAGAGCCGTTGTTCCTCTCGAGTCTCCCTTTGCCAAATAGGGAAAGAAACACTACGACTAACTTTCAGCCCCTACGATCAACTAACTTCTGATTTTGATACCTGCTTTTGTTGGCCAAGAAGAATTTTGTAAAACACCTACACAAGTTTTACAAGTGAAAAGTGAGTTTATACTTTAAGAATAGATTACAAAGTCCCAAAAACAACAATTACTAAGAAGACTTTAGTTGAAAATGAACGGAGTCCCTTATTGTTAATAAGTTTTGTTCATAGGCAAATAGGTGGCTTTTGCGAGGAGAATATATCAATTTGTTGAATGCAAAAGCTGGGTTTTGGAGAGTGTCATCTCTATACTTATATAAGAGACAAAAATCTAGAAATGATCACATTGAATAAGTATATTTGACCTCTTGCCAAATTCACCAACCACAAACGAGAGAAAATACTACTTCCTGATTGTAAGTTGACATTTCAAATCTGCATGAATCGGATGCAAAAAGAGATACAAAATGCAAACTGGTCACTATGAGTTTTGTCAATCATCAAGGTAAGAGTACAACATTTTTCCTCCTTTTTGATGATGACATATTCCTCAAAGCTTCCCCCTATCACTTGCATCCATTTCTCCAAATATGAACACGATCACTCTTACCAATTTATCAATCATGAAACCAAGAGTACAACGCTCATATCCTAACAACTTTCTAGGGTTAGATTGGTTGAAGGGATGGATATTATTTAAATTAAGGTGGCTTGATAAATTAGTGTTTATTAAAAATTTGGGTTTTGTTAAGGAAAGTAGAGTATAAACATCTTAATTATTTTTCTTTTATGTTATTTTTGTTCTCTGTTAATGTTAGCTTAAGTAGAGGAGGATGTAGCCTTGCGGTATTGGGCTTATTTGAATCCGGAAATTACTTTTGCATGGAGTGTATATTTATATGTAAGAGTTTGTTAAAATTACAATAAGTAGTATATGTGTATTCATAATTTAAAAAAATATAATAAGTAATGCTAAAAATCTTAAATATTAAATTTTTAAATATTATTAATTTTTTCAATCTTAAATTTTCAAGTATAATTAGTTGAAGTTTAGATATTTAAGTTTTTAATATAATTGATTAACTTTTATCATGATTTTCAACTAATTTAATTGCTATTGATTAAAATTATGTTACCATCTGCAACTGAATTTATTAGTATTGATTAATTTCTTTTGGTGTCATTGGTTTTTTTTAAAAGGTTATGGGTTTTCAATTATATTTACTATTATCAACAAAAACTTAGGTTGAAGAAGAAAAAAAATCAAGAAAATTTGATAAGAGAAATAGAAAGAACAAATAAAATTTTTTATTTTATGTTTTAATACTTTTTTCTTTTCTCTTAGTAGGTTTTGGTATTGTTATTCTAAGGAGTTACGAATTTTAACTATTTTATTATTATTAATTAAATCTGTCATGGTTTGCACTATATATACTTTTTTTGTTATTGATTATTTTTGGGTGTTACTGTTATTTTAAGTTTATAAATTTTTAACTGAGTTTACTGTTATCAACAAAAAAACTCAAAGATTTTAAAGGAGAAAAAATATTTTAAAAAATAGATAGGATCAGAAGAAGAAAGAAATAAGAAATAAAAATAAATGTTTAAAAAAATAAAAGGCCATGCCACCTGGTTGATGTTTTCGGTTTATTTTTAAATTTATCATTAGTTAAATGCTTTCTATAATAACATCGATTATTCAAATATATTTTAGATACTATAATGAAACATATAATATCTCACCGCATGCATATAAGTAATTCATGCTACTATCAGTTTCCAATCATGGTGCATAGATGTATCCCATTTGGGATGACTTTATTTATCTTATTTTAACCTAAAAATTTAAAGAATTTGGATATATAGCATAGAAGCGCGATGATTGATGATGGTGACCAAAAGAATGATAGTTAGGTGCTAAATTAGTTGTCCAGCCAGAAAACAAGTTCTACGCAAGAATTTCACTATTTCTTTCGATCAAGAAGTAAGAATTAATACTTCAGAGGAACATGTCATAGGGATTTCTGTATTGTCTTGAGGAAATACTTGATACTTCCTGCAGTTGCTTTCTCTGTTTGAAACATTTGTGTTTGAAGTGTTGTTGTTTTGGTGAATACTTGCATGTTGAACAAATAAGGTTGAAAAAAAATTACTTCCATTCATTTTTCAACAGTCTTGCACAACAACCAAAATAATTACAGTTTAGCGAGCTGAATCGATGAATATAAAGGAATGGATTTACTCTAGGGGATATTTGAATCAGGAAGTATTTTCTGAGTACAAGGAACAGAATCTTTGGGGATTAACAACAGTAATATTTTGAAAACAATGCAATGAAGTTTATGTATGCCAAAACAAAAGGTAGGAGGTAAGAATAAACCTGTTGCCCTGAAGAACAGTTGCAGAAGATTGATCGTTGATCTCTGAGGAGTCGACTGCAAGTGGCAAGCCATCACTGTTAAGCGTGCACGACTGAGGATCAGAACCATCTTCGCTCATCATTAGAGCCCTTAAAACAGCAGAAACTGTATGAATATAACCAGATGTATTTTTGTTGAGAAGCCAAGTTAAGCCCATCATTTGACAACCCCTGCTGTGCAGTTTGCTACTCCTATCTGTTGTTTCGCTTGTATTTTCCACTCTGCTGTCACTGAGCTGCATATGTACTTCAACTTATTAGAGAATAAGCAAAAAGATTCACTTGATGGTGCAAAACTCAGTTACTATTGATTAAATACCCCCTTCAACATGCTTTCTAGCAGAAACCATTTATATAGACTTATTGCTTGTAATATGGAAAATAACATAGTCTGAGCTATTGTTTACCTCTAAGGTTAAATTCAATTTACAAGATTAATGGTAAAAGTAATTAGAGGAAACAACTGATAACAACACAGGGCAATAACATACTCCCTCCGTTTCAATTTGTTTGTCTTAGTTTGGCTCGGCACAAAGTTTCGAGAAAATAAGAAGATTTTTGAATTTTGTAGTCTTAAGCTAAAGATGTGCTTGATGTACCAAAATGCCCTTTGAATCTTGCGGCCTTAAATATGTCGGGTAGGATATTGAGGTAAAAGAGAGTGGGGTATGGTTATTTTTACTAACTATGGCAAGAGTTATGGTCAGGACCAGATCACCCCCTCCAACTCATCAAAACAGCCTAGTATCAGCTACAAGAACTTCTTTTGCATATTGCTTTTTGTATAATCTAATGATCATAGGAACCATTTTAAAAGTCATTCAGCGGATGAAGTTTAACAGGCTCCATATTAACAGGCGAGACTGGATATCTTTTTTTCTTTGTTTTTCAGCCACAAAAACGAAGATACAAAGTTTTGCTTACATTTACCACAGGGACTAACCTTAAAACAGCTGATCCCAGGAGATTGCTATGTGAACAATCACTCTACATAATTTCTCTATGCCTACTATGTCAGATCAGTTCTTTAATTCATGCTAGTTTGACTACCTAAGACAAAATGCTGGTGATATCTACTAATCCTAAGCCCTCAGGTATACTAATTACCTATCTTCTATGTCCTAGTGTGAACACTTGCGGTGGGCAGTCTAAAACTTGGATGACATTTAAATGATAGTATATGGACATCAGCTGGTGCTCTGGAGATGATGTTCATTATCTAAGATCCCACAGATGAAATTTCCTCAACAAGTATACGCTGATCTGAAGAAAGTGTTATGATTTTCTTATTCTTCTTTCTGAAGGTGGAGTTAGATTGTAGTTGCTTTCAAATATCATGATAGGCATTACAGAAAATCTACAGTCTATATATAGGCACCATTAAAATGACACCATAAAATGATTCGAGTCAACAAATAGGATCTCCTCCAAGTCCTGTCTATCATGTTCTTATCCCAGCTGGCTTATCATCAATGACAACAGGAAACTACAAAGACAAGCTAGCAACCCATATTTGAATAACCAGGAAAAGTAGATGCTTAATGCTTTTGTAGTAAACCAACTAATGCACTGCAGTCATTTCAGTTGTAGTTTAGAATGGGGCCATAGCCTTTTTCCAGCAATGCAAAGCAGTAAGCTAATGAATGGATAAATGGAAGTAACAACAATGAATCACAGAAGTGCTTATATAAATGTCTTAACAACAGATTGATGTACCAGCATAAAATAGTCGAATCACGAAGAATCTTCTAAATATTAGGATGTTGTATAACTGATTAAACTAGTTCTTGATTGAGCTATATAGTTGATTAACTAATTGATTAATATTATTGCAGCAACCTGTCTACTTCACTCTACCAAAATTAATAACTGCATCAAGAATGTGACAACTAAAAGGACCTTACCAAATAAAAAGAATATTCAAGCACTTGGAGCAACCAGCAATACCAGCATATCCATTACTGCTAAAACAATCTCTCTCCAATCTCTTCACACTCTCACCACCAACCAATTGTCCATCCGAATTCACCAAGAACGCTTCTGGGCAGCTAAGTGGATGCAGCCTGATGCCACAGTAACAATAGAACATCACAAGTCTCATTCAGCTTCACCAACTCCAATTCCCTGTTTCCAAAGCCTTCCCGAAGTAGTCCACATGTCTCAGATCATCGGGGAGCACAGGCATGTCGACGGAAGTTGAGTATTGTGGGAACTTCGCAATGGCTCTGTGAAGTGCGGTTCTTGAGTAGGCCGAGTAAAGCCATGCAGCCAGAACCGGGCAGCAACGGGTCGGGTTTATTTGTCCCGAATGATCATTGGACCTGCAGGATGATCTTATCCCTTTGTAAAGCTCCTCTGGTATGTCCAGAGGACAGCTTGCAATGTTTGATTGCTCTGGGAAAGCAGGGATTGTTGCTGGCTGTGAAGGGCTGGCGAATGTTTGAGGATTGGATTCAGTCAGGTCGGGTTCGGGTATTACTGGAAAGGCAGGTATTACAGTTAGATTGCTGATGTAAAGAAATGTAAACAAGAAGAAGGAGAAACAGTTAGGGACATGGCTTATGAGCAGAGAATGAGGGAAGTTGGAAATTATGGGGGAGAGAAAAGAACGTAAGTTTGGGGAGCTTTTACTGAGAGGTTATTGATTGGAATGGTGGTTTATTTTTCTCTTTGGTTTTGTGGTGGTGGTTTGGTAGTGGTGATGAGAGAGTACTGCCAACAGTCCTAGATTTTTCTTTAAAAAAAATGGACATTCAAAAGTCAGAAACTCAGTTTAAATCAGATGAATTCACTAAAAAGAGGCTAAAACGTTTCTCTTCATTCGTAAAACTCAAACTCGAGAACTTTAAAAGTAAAAGATCCCGTCACAATCATTGATGCACTTGGCAACAAGGCCTAACTATGGATTCGGTTGGACCTAGTGACCCTATATTTGTTTTATGAAATCCATATGTATAAATTATTAATTTTGAATCTTATAACCCAAAAAGATTAAAGTAAAGTAAAATTTGAAATTGAAACTTTAGTCTATCCGGAATAGTAGTTCAAGAGTGGTGTTGAAGAAAGGGACTAAACAGGAAGCTAATGGCCGAGTGATGTGGGGTATGGCAGGTTGGACAAGGTTTGTTTGTTTGTTTGGTTGTTACTCTGGTAAGGCTTAGTATGTGTATGATTAGAATATGCCTTAAAGCAACTATGGAACTGTGTCAGCAACTGTAGTCATGATTTACAAATTCATTGGCTGGAGCATCTCATGTTGGAAGACATGCATCTGATAGCAGCTGCTTAATTTAGATTGTTTTTTTCTTACTTGAAACATTTACTGATAATATAGTATGGTGCATATCTTTGGCAAATACAAGTTTACAACCACAAAAAAAGGAACCAGAAACAAAAAGAAGGAACGAAGAAACAAGATGTTTTGTAGTTGGAGAAATTAGTCCTAAGAAAAATTGACTTTGATCTTTCCCCCTACATAAATAAAACTTCATTAATTCCATAGAAAAGCTATTTAGTAGTAGTGATAAGATGCTTGATTATGACCTGCTATTGAATTGGTAGTTATATATACTTCTCTTATTCATCAATGTGCTCTCAACATCCTCCACTGGGATCGAAACTTCAAATCCTTTTGTGACTTTTGATCTAATGTTTGAAGGAGATGCCATTTTTAGGGTCTTACTAATTGATTCGCGTAGGAAGGGGTGAAGGCCTGCAAGGCTTCCTGTCAAAAACGCATTCTTTGGCGGTCATAAAATCTGATGCTAGTTACATACTCCATCTCGATTTTCATTTTCTTTACTGCATAGGTAAGTTTGTATGAAAAATGCCTTGTCGTAACTTGGAAAATGACATGACTTTGAGGAGAAACAGATCACATGGTCCAATGGGAGAGCAATAAGTTCAATAATTGGAGTTCCTCACGAGCCTTTATATCACCTATGATCTACCCAACTTCATCTGAAAATCCACACTCCTTCTGCAACTATCCTGTCTTTGTCTCAAAGAAAAAAGTACAACTTTAATGGAGATTTATGAGTTTCGCCACTGCAACAACTTAACCAAATCGTATCGAATACTAGCAGTTTCTTATATATGTGCCTCAGCAATAACCGGAGATACTTTCACATAACTGAATAGTTAATTGTTTCCTAATTCCATCTCAACATCAATTCATCAGTACCTGCACCTACTGCAGGCTAGGGGATAAACCCAACTTTTTAATTATATTGAACTACGAGGCGGAGCTAAATGGAGTAAATTAGTGATATCGACAGTGAGAATTCAAATAGCATATCTCATTTAGGATTGAGGCGTTGTAATAGTTGTTGTTTACTGGGAGGAAACACTTGGGTTTATCTGTATCTTTTTGATGAAACGCACAATAAATCATGAAAAAGAAAGGCATCCCTCAAGGGCTAGAAATTGAACATTGTATTTTTCATGTCAAGTCATTACATACTTCAACAAACCAACTTTTCACAAGTAACTACAGTTTACAAATAAGATAAAAATGTAATCTCCAATCTGGAATTAGCTGGAGAACATTTTCTTTTCCCGCTATGTGAAATAAAAATTCACAGTAGAAATAGCAACTGAAAACCTACTGTTAGCTTCTGCCTGAAATGCAGGAGTAAACTTCAAATATTGGTAGTCCAAAAGCTTGTGATTTAGGACAGGAGATACATAATACAGTACATGATCAAAATGTAAAATCTGCAGTATAAGACATTACGTGCACGAAATTAATATGTGATGTGATGTAAGCATCTTACCCTGATGCAAGAGGGTCAATAGTGGTGATCAGATCTACAGAGTATGCTGGTGATAAATTAGGCACGAAGAGCAGCAACTTTTTGAGCTAAACCATCAACATCCTCGCTTTGCTCTTCAATTGGCTCTTCCTATCAAGACATTATGAATAATGCCAAACTTTCAAATCAATAAACTGACAAAAATGCAGGGACAATTGGCATTTTGGTTTTAAACAAGGATATTTGCAGGCATTGTTTATTTGTGAAGTACTATCCCAATAATGACTTATTGTTTGCAGGCGTATTGAGTCGTTATTGGAATAGGCATCACTTTTTCCTTTTATTCTTTTACAATGAAAACAATTCTCCATGGTAATGACTGAAATCATTATATTCAACAAATAATATATAAGCAGTCACTAAAGTAAGCAAGAAAAAAAAAAGATAAAAGTTACCTCTGTATTTCTTCTTTAATACTACACACTTTGACGCACTGATACTAGCACTTTTCAGCAAGCTACGAGCACTATAGTTTGCTTTGTTTGGTCCATTTTGCACATTAGCGTCTGAGTTCTCTGATCCTGGACTGCCTGGTGGGCTCTCTAGATTTGAAGCAACAGATGCTGATGTTCGTTTTCAAAATCAATGTTTTGGGAAGAGGCGTCATCTTTTGGTGCAGAACCCGCTCTCTAAGATGAGGATTCAAGAGACCAAGTTAATACCTCGTCTAAAGATGTACAAGTATAACCACAAAATCAGATTTATGAACAATTGCTTTATACTCAAATTAACCTTGTTCAGAAAACAAAGTTTTGAAAGTAACTCACATCAACCTACTACAACACTTTCTGTTTAGAACAATCTTTTATTAAATAAGTGCACCAAACATAAACAATTTACCAGTTGCAACAACATAAAACAAACCCATGCAAACACATCCATTATTCTCCAGTGACAGAGTGTGGAAATAACCGAACATAGTGGGAGTTGAAATATTACCAATTCATTTGCAAAACAGAGTAGCTATTGCTTTAAGTCATTATCTGGTGATGAAAATTGGTTCATTGAGAATACAAAGTGTTTCAAGGACAACATCAACTTATGAGGTTGGCATATTTAAACTTTGATGTCTTTCACTCCAAACTGTGCCTGGATTACAAAGCTGGAGCTGAAATAAAAGGACGCTTCAATCTGATGAGTATTAAAATGTCCATATTTTCTCCAGACAAGTGACTTATATTTCTGTGAAGATTATTACTGAAGAACAACCCTTTACCACCCAAAGCAAAAGAATAACAGTATTGAGTGCGCACCTAGGCAAGGAAGCATGCTGCCTCTGAAGTGGGTGTTCAGTTCCACCTTTACCATAATGCTCTTCAAGATATGTGCAAACTGTCGCTTGAACCGATCAACACCACTAAATTGACACAAGAAAGACCGTCAATAATTATTGCTCAAATAGTAGTACATAACAATTAGTGCAATATGTACCAAAAATCAAACAGATGCTTACATATAAACAACACACAAACACAACATATATATTGTGAATTAGCTGAGTGCAACCTCTGAAAGGTAGAAAATGCAAGTATATTATCAATGAGGCTTCTTCCATTTTGGAAGGAGTTGTCACTGCCCTCCAAAAATACGTTAATAGTTTTCGACTACAGGAAAACTAAAAGACAGAGCTTTTCTTTTTATAAACAAACTAAGCCAGCTTTTAATGCAAGGAGATGGGGCAGAAATTTTATTTTTGAAAAGAACATATATTATGTAATTCAAGATTTAGGTGGATCCTAACCTTGGGTACATAAACCCACTAAGTCTGATCTCACTTGCGAAGATGCTCCTGAAGCATCTGGAGATGATATTTTAATTTTTCAACAAATTCAAAAATTAATCAGTTAATTCGTTCCACATAAAAAGGGAGCCATAATAATGGAAAACTGTACCTCCGATAAATAGGCTCTCTAACATCTTCTTTTGCCCAGCTTTCTCCGTTCAAATTCAAACTCAAGCTTTGATATTGGGTGAGTGGATGGTTCACGGTCCACATTCGGACAAACCACGCGGAAATAAGGATCAGCCAAACGCCTTGAAAACAAAACACCAATGCATGAGATGAAGTTTGTCACATTATTAGAAGTCGAGATTTTTCGTTGGCAGATAAAACAATATTAAAAGATTTCATTTTAAGTTACCTCCTCTGCAGATGGTCGATCTTTAGGATTGGCACTTAAGCAAGCGTTTGAAATGGCGCAAAGCGAATGGATCCGCGTGTGGAAATTTTTGTGCAAATGGAACCGGTGGTTTTTTCCGCATGTTACTGAGGTATCTTCTTGCCTTTTCATTTCTAATCTGCCAGATCAGTAGAATTTCTTTTGTAAAACAGGAAATACTACCTGATGGGGCGTTAATGTGATATACTGAGACCTCTCAGTAACTACTATTTTGCCTTAACCTCTGTTCTCTGATGTTCTTACTAGAAAGTAACAAAGACGTCTTATTACCCAAATGATGCTAATCAGATTGAATATTAACAAAGAAAGATAAGTATGTAATGAGAGAATTAACCTTTGCAATGGTTTCAGGAGGAGAGTGTTCCTAGGAATCAGTCATAGGTCTAACTGATGCACTACATTCTTTCCAGGAAAAATGGTTTTCCAGTGAGCATTTCTGCAAATATGCATCCTATGCTCCAAATATCAATAGCAGGAGTGTACTGCAAATAGGGAGCTTTCAGTGATACATGTCACGTCACAAGTAAATCAGTCTATACAGATATGCACAAGTAAACTCTCAACATATATTATATGATATAGTTGCTTTACAGTGAAATCCATCATCACATTTCACAGTTTAGACAACACAGTACAGGAAAGAACAAGCCTGTTTTCTTTGTTCTCTGATAAGGTTAAAAAGTAACAAACCCTGGGCTCGAAATCATGAAAAAATAATAAAAACCCACATCATTGTCTCAGTGTATAATGCAAAAGAGCACTTCACAGATTATATTTAATAGGTCCAAGCTCTTTACTGAAATAAGCCCCAAGTGATACTACAATCAGACTCAAGCCTGTCTTCAAAAAGAATTTCTCAGAAGATCAACCTAGCCTGGCACATCAAACTCTCAGGGCGATACCAGCCAACTAAAAGTCTGGTGAACTGAAAAAACATCAGACAACCTACGGAACTCAAACTATAGTTACTCAAAAAGCTGAATCTGTAAAAGCTCATAGTACATGGAGATTTGGACCTCCACATTAATTGAAGCCTGTCATTTACCCAACCTGGACATAACTTCCGACTGTCTTCACCGGTGCTTCACTTTAGGGGGCATCTGCGGGAAACCGCATGATTCCGCCGCTGACAACGGCAAACGATCACCCAAATAAGAAAGTTCACCACCGGAAAATCATCACAAGTGACCCATATGTCACTGTTTCAGCTCCACAAACTGATCTAGCCCGTACTCGGGTCATCCCCAACTCCCAATACCCATACCCATTTTGGAATGAGCCCACTCTGCAAGAAGTGCAGAGGCCTTAATTCGGTCACTTTTGGTTGGATCAATAAGTTGAAGACATAAAACAAGAGATATTTCCTTTCGCACTTTTCTAACCTTATTAAAGTATCTGACGGTGGCACCACATTGACATGGAGATTAACATAAAATCATAACCTTTTAGGAGAAATACCACTCCATGATGTGGAGACACTGCGATCACATAAATACATCTGCATACTCGGTAAAGTTAACGTCTTAGGAAAATGTTCCCACGCGTAGGGCAGGAAATACTTCTTGGGCTAATAATTGTGAAACCCCCTCTCGAAACACTGCCCTGACTATCTTTTTGGCAAGCAAATTCTGTTCCAAGAGATTGTTACTCTACACCCACAGTGAAAAAAGATATGCATTTATTTTATTCTAACACTGAAAGCTGACATATTTACAGCCACCAGCCCAAATATGTTCATTCGCTGGTGCAGGATATCTTTGAAGAGAAAGCTTGCACGGCATGTTCATGACAGAGTTACTGAGCATTGAACTAGATTAAGAGATTGATGCTCATGACAGTCATTTTACTTTCATTGATTAGTTTAAGATGAACTAGTAATCTTCACACTTTCTCCTAACCACAAGTTGAATCGGACATATTCATAATACTGGGATACTGTAAACAGGAGCTCGCCTTTCATCCAGTTGAAGGATAAATTTACTATTAAGCTCTTGAACCCAAAACTATCTTCCAGCAGGAGATTACTTTTTCCAACAATAGATCCTCACCGTTCAATTGCTAACATAGTGAACCTGTGATTCTGTAGATAACACTGGTAATATGATAAACGGCTTCAATCCTCGATTAGAACATTCTCCCAGCCAAATGAAGTACAGAATAGAAGGGAGCAAGTGATGTTATCAATCTCATGATAATGTGCTTTTTATCTTTGTCAAAACTGATATGTGTGTCTAGAGCAGAAACCTAGACATGCTTCCTCTCCCTCTCAAGCCACCAACATCTAAGAATTTGAAATCACGTGATCCATCTTAGATCATGAACTATAATCAAACAAGACTAGTTTGCAAGTAAATTCTGAAGGCACTGTTGAAGAATGATAAGTCAATAACCATCCATAGATACTTATATGGAAAACAGAATATGACATCGTATGACTTCATTAAATGAAAATATCGTTCAATCAATAACTGTTCCAGTCTTCTTCCAAGACTGAAACAGAGTGACATACAATAAGAACAAGTGGGATGCAGGGAGGTAGGTCGTACGCGAAGCAAAGTGTACAACCAAATTCTTAGACACAAAATACGGAAAAAAAGGTATAAAGGTATCGTTGCCCCTGACAGGCACAAGTATATACTGAATGTCACAAACTGTGCTGAATATAAGTGTCATTGCAGAAATTTCATGTTTGGCAATTGGAATTAATAATTAAAACTGTGGATATCGGTGATAAAGCTACCTTGGAGAAAAAAGAGCCGCATAGCTCAGGAGCACGATACCATCGGGTTGCAACATAATCCTTAAATACATCAAACCACAAGTATATCAGAAATCACTCACGAGATTTGAGTACTAAAATAACGAGAAAGAAGCCTTCTAGAGCTCAAACATACAGTCAAAAATAGCTGATGGTGTGTCATTAAATGATACGAGCAAATAAGAGTCTAAATCCTTCAGTTACAGTCAGCGTTAGCAAGGATACATTCTTCGGCTTTAAATCTCGATGGAAAACATTTGCTGTTAAGAGGAAAAAGGGCAGGTCAATTATCCCGAGGAAATGTTAGCTTCTGATGTCAAAGAGAAGGTTTTAACTTGCATAAAAAACAAACCAGTATGAATATATTTTAATCCACGCATAAGCTGGTATAGGAAAACTGTGTGCTCCAGGTGTAAGATCATCATTGGCCTTAATAACTGGTGAAGGTCAGACTCCATCAATTCAAAGACAACATAAATATCTTTAAACTCTCGCCGAGAAGGTGGTAACATGATGTGCTTTATTTCTACGATATCCAGGATGCGCAGTAGCCGAAGAAGCTTGATTTCTCTTAAAATTCTGCATTCAGAGACATGCTCGAACACATCATTAATCTTCTTGATAGCAACTCTTTCTCCAGTTTTGGTATCAACAGCGGACGCCACAACTCCATAGCTACCCTTCCCAATAACTTCCTGAATTTGGTATCTGCTTGCCTCTCCATATTCTGTGAAGAACTCTGCCTCCTGTGAGTTCTGAATAACAATATTCAAGTCAAAACAAATGCGACTGATAATACATTATGAAACAGCTGCATCTTCCCCTCTCCTTTCCCATGTAAGTCTACATAGAGATTAAAAGATTACAAGGCACTAATATGACACAGAACAGAAATCTGCATAATTGTCTAAGGCTACTTTATGTGCTAGGAAAATGGACATACTATAATATAGAAAAAAAGCACCACAAATCAGATCTCAATAAAATCGGCAGATACAAGATTCTATAAAACACTGGTCCATTTGGTGGCAAGAACTTCATTTTTCCTGAGATCAAGCAATTAGGAAGATAGCAAAGATTACAATCTAACATACGCACACATATTTTGTCTGCCTGCTAGACAAAAGCGTATATGTATGAAGCAGGATTTAAAGCAACCCAGAGAATACAAGATGAGTAGGAAAAAGTTTCTGGCTTTTTTCTTTTGGGATGAGTAACTGTAATTGACCCTGCAATATCTATTTCATTTGAAGACCAAAACAAATAGAGTGAAAGATCCAAATGAGTAAAGTTGCAAGCTTTACTTTCCCTCATCCTATTTTTAGCAACATATTCTACAAATATCAACCGAATTCTCAAGCTTGGAAAAGAATATGTTTATACATACATGAAAAACACACATCAACAAGATCATTCTGGATCAGATTGAGCAGTAAAATGATGGTCAAACTTAATCAACTCCATGCAACATCAAAAAGCAAAAAACGAGCAAAAAGTCAATAAACAGAAAAAAAGGAGGTAAAAATAAGACCTTTTTGTGAGGTTCCATGGAATAAGGAGCAGACAGAAAAGGGAAATCGACCCGTTTGGGGATTTGATAAGCAGACCCGAAATATCGAAGTCTTCAATAATCGTAAGTTCTTCTTCTCCTTGTTGGTAATGGGAGTCTGAAATCTTAATGGGTTTTTCAAGATTGTTCAAGATCGAATCTGCATTGCCATGAACAATAGTAGTAGTAGTAGGTAGTAGAACGACATTTGAAACCATCGACGAACTCCGTCCACGAATGTACTACCACCCCATATACTACTACCCCTTGTCTCTCTTTTTTTTTTTTTTTTTGAGTTCCCCTAAACTGTCGTGAGTTCTTGATTTCCCACCACAAGATCTCAGCATTCCACGCTTCAATTGTTCTCTCTCTCTCTCTCTCTCTCTCTTCCAGCCACAAGGTCCAGCGCTAATTTCCGAGTTTCTTGGTGTTGTGCAAAGATGGTGGGAGAGAACAATAGCAGTAAAAAGAGGAAAGAGGAAAAAACGTGGCTTTGTGGTTTAGATATATCCAGCCAGCCTATAGGATTTGGGAGTTGGGAAAATTGCGTCATTTTCAGATTCTGCCTTACATTATATGACCCCCTGCACCCTAACTTATAATTTAATTTTTAAATTTATAATTAAATTTTACAAAAAATCAGGTAGAGTTTTTTCTGTTTTTAAATTTTTTAAATATGATTTTAAAATATATTTTAAAATATAGATCAGTCACAGTTAAATTAAGCTTTAGTGAAGCGAAATGTAAAAGTGAATGAACAAAGTCTTTTGTTGTTGTTTTTAATTGTTTGTTTGGTTTCAATTTTGCATGAAGTTTTAAAACAAAAGAAAATTTTCAAGTTAAACATACAAAATGCACAAAGATCATTAATTTTATGATTTTAAACATAGAAATTAATGAGTTGTCAAAAGATAAAACACACAATTTTTTTAAGGCTTAAAAGAAAAAAACAAGACAAATAAATTGATATTGATGGAGTACACATT
This sequence comes from Datura stramonium, assembly GCA_018107945.1. Lineage (NCBI taxonomy): Eukaryota > Viridiplantae > Streptophyta > Magnoliopsida > Solanales > Solanaceae > Datura > Datura stramonium. The sequence continues at coordinate 112,932 of JACEIK010002890.1, forward strand.
TGGTAAATTTAATTAAGAGATAAATTGTTTATGTATAAAATTAATAAAATATTTGATTTGTAATTTAAAATATTTTTATTCTTAATTAACTGTTAAATTTGAATTTCGATTTAAATTATGAAAAAATCTATATATTATTTTATGTCATAATTGAAAGTAGAATAACGTCACATAGCTGTCCAATGCGCGCAACCTTTTAATGTTTATATTGGGATTAATTAATCCTCCATTTATTTATCATGTATTTCTTTGTATTCTTTAAAAAAATATTAATGGAAAAAGGTAATTTGACAAAATTGTCTTTGTTACAATTTGATTCAATCTAATTTTTTACTCTTTTGCCATATTAATATCTGTTATATTTTGAGTAAAAGAAAGATGGAACTAAATACTCCATCCATTCGTTTTGGTTATCACATCTCTTTTTTGCTTGTCTCCTTAAAAATATCACAAACAAAAATATTTTTAACTATTACTTTACGCTTCTCTCTTCAAAAAAACTGTGCTTTATTTAACAATAAGATTAAGCTAATTTTATTTCATAATTAGTTAATTCTAAAGAATTTATTTTTTAAATTATTAATTTTATCTTAATTTTACAAAATAATAAATAAATAGAGACAAATAAGAAATCCTAATAACTAATATGAAATGAAGAAAATGATTAATTACATTTTAACTTTTTAAAATAATTACTTTTGGTAAGCATGATAAGTAAATGAATGAAGTACTTAGAGTAGTTTGGTATGCGGGACAAGGAATAATAATTCTGAATAGTAGTTTGGTATGCGGGACAAGGAATAATAATTCCTGAATAAAATACAAGAGTATTTTAATCGTGTGTTTGGTAAGGAGTATTAATAAGTTTCGAAATTATTTATCCCACCATTTATATTATAATAATGGAATAAGTTATCTCACATGTATGGTGAGATAACTAATCCCATGAGATATCCAAATTCACGAGATAACTTTGTTTATTCCATCTCCGTACCAAACGGACTCCATAATGTTCCTTGATGTTGTCATCTTAAATCAGTCATTGGTATATTGTGGTACTTCTTGGACACTCTTTCTTTTTCTTGTATTTTTTATTTTTTATTTTGATATCTTGTTTTCAAAATAATCAGTAATATATTTTTTTTTCTTGAAAATTATTTAATTATATAATAGTTACATTTTATTATCATTGATATTTCAACCTAAGAAGCAAACAAAATCACTATGATTATCAAGTAAGTGATGAAAAAGATTCACACGAAAGCAGGAAAGATCATAAAGCTTAGAAAATGTCTACTTATTATTCGATAATTTTTCATAAACTCTATTTTAAGATGTTATTATTTGAATATTTGATTTGTTATATAAAACAACAACAAATTATAAAGTAATGCAAATAAGTATATAATTTTCATAATTTTGTGATACTGATATGATTTTAAATTGTTCTTAATAATAAAAAAAAAATTAATGTGAAATTAATCATATTGTTTTACATGACTTACAATGTCAACAAGTATAGAGAAAGAACGTGAAAATTTATCTAAACACGATACCATTTGTAGAATATATAAAAGACAGTGTTCTAAAGAATATGGTGAATTTCATATAAATTAATCCATTAAATTAAAAACAAAGCTTATAAAATCTGAACATTTTATTGGCATATGTTCTTTGATAATTTATTAAAATTTTTACATAGTCGTTAGTGATACTATCATTCAAACAAGCTATACTTGAGGTCCAATAACGGTAAATTTGTGTATTTTGTAGTTGCTTTCGTGTGAATTTATTAAATGTTTTCTATCTTTAAACTTAACTTATAAAATAAAATTTATTTGATATTTAATATTTTTAATCTGTGTCCCATAATAAATAAGGATATCTAG
>JACEIK010002891.1:37098-49473 GCA_018107945.1 Datura stramonium
AGAAGGTTATTTAGGTAATTTAACTTTTAAGTTTAGGATTTCATACTTTTAATATAATATCGATAGATATACATACACAGATCTTTCTTGGTTTGAAATTTTGGAAGAGTGGGTTCGCTTCACTAGCTAGGCTTCGAACTCATGATGTGCGCTTAGTGCGGAATAATGGTGTAGGTTGTTCCTCTACTCTTCCATTTAAATACTAGACTTGGTTCACTAGCTAGGATTTGAACTCATAACATGCACCTACCACACATTCTGCGCAGTGCTACCTTTGTCGTTGAATCAAAGCATATATATATATACATATGTGTTCTGGTCCGGTAGGGATAATATCAACCACTTGACGTCCCTCCGACGCATCCGTTATAGTTATCTCACATCCACCTTTTTCTATACCTGCTGCTGTAGCATTATAAACTGTATTGTTACTCTTGCTGCCGTCGATTCTCTCTCTATCTCTTTGTGAGTTTTTATTTATGTTCAGTTGGACTAATGGGCAATCTCTTGAGGAGGAAAAAGAAGAGAAAATGTAGCTGTGCAGTAGAATTAATGTAAAATAATTGGTAACTTCTTGAAGCATGTCCAAGTTTAGCTTAGGTCATATGAGTCCTTATCATTTTAGGCTCATCTGTTATTTGGGTCATCTAAAGTGGTTTCCCCCCCTCAATTTTAGACATAACTTATTGTAGTAGGCATTGGAATGAATCTTAAGTTGATATGTATTTGGCATTGTGGTAGAGTTGGATGATGCTGACAAGTCAAGAGTGAGTCTATCATTAGAGGACAAGTGTCATGACCCCTTTTCTATTTGAACTGTGATTGACACCCAGTGCCTTTACGTGACTGATCGAACCTTCTTAGCTTTTATACTCTCTTTCTCCTCACGATATGTTGTCGAATTTAATACAACTCTTAATTTAAAGTTGTCATTTCATATTAAAACTAAATCTTATTTTATTCTGTATTTCTGTAAACTGAAATTGTTCTTCTCTCTTCCTTTGATAAACTTTAAAACTTTGAGCAAAAAGTAAGTTGTTCTCATACCATATAAACTGTATGTGAGAATGTAACTATAATCCCAAAAGTAATGTGAACTGTTCATGAAGCCTTTATATGGAAGCAGGACGGAATGCGCAGAACATGTATGTTTTGGCTATTCCTCGAAATAAATAAATAAAAAAATAAACTGAAGAAATAATGAATTTGGTGGGAGGTGGCAGTTATCTCGTAGAATTAGTCGAGGTGCCCGTAAGTTGGCCCAGACACCACGATTATAAAAAATAGTTTAAAAAAATAAAAATAATGAATTTCCATGGGTAGCAAAAGCGGAGCTCACCAATAATCTTTGTGGAGTGAGGGAGATCCTAGCATGTAGCATACTTGTCTCCAATACTTGTCCCTATGATGACAAAGTTAGTGTAGGTTCGACCCCCAAAAAAGAACGTGGCTACAACTTCCTCACCATGCGGTAAGTGTCATTGACTCCCTCATTAAGGCTGGAAAAGGCTTGATAAAAACATGAATGATATCTGGAAAATTCTAATAGTACATGAAAATATGAAATTTGGCGTGCTCGTGATAATGGGCTGGAAGAGTGGCAATGTGCTGGAGACAATCAAGGAAACTCTTGATTTGGCTGCTTGGTTCCATCTCACATGAAGAAGTTGGACTTGGTCAAGCTGCCTAATGTTTTTTATCTCCCCTCTCATGCTTCCTTCTAAAGTATGTCAAAGGTGGGGTTGTATCAGTGCACTCCTCCTGAAAAGACGCCTTGTCCTCAAGGCGGAAGGAAGGAAACTGTCCAGCAAGTAAGTCACAGTCTTTCCAACTAGCTTCTTCAGCAGTATGATGACGCCATTGAAAGAGTAATTCTTGAGTCGGAATCCCCGATTCTTTCGCTCAATGGTGTGACAACACTTTTTAGGCTCGTGTTTTCACGTCTTACCATAGTGCCCGGTTTGTCTTGATTTCCGATTGATGAACAAGAAGGAAAATGACCGTGAATTCCAAATCTGCAGAAAGCAGTAAAGGTGGAGGGATGGAATATCGAAATCGCCATGAGCAGGACGGAGCAATGAGACATGGAAAATTAGATGTACTTTTGCTGATGGAGGTAGCTGCAGTTCATAGGCAACATGACTTACGTTGCAAACAATTTTATACTGAACAAAATACTGAGGAGAAAGTTTCTCATTAGGCCATTTGGCTAGACTCTTCTGACGTTTAGGCTGTAGACAAAGTAGATCATCACTCACACTAAAAGGCAAATCACGGCACTTGGAATCAGCTTGGGATTTCATGTGGTATTGAGCCTTCAGATGGTTGGAATGCAATAACTTTTACATCTGGTCACAGGCCAAGAGTTGCTCTTCAAGATCAGCATGTTAGTTTCACCAGGAACAAACGGATGCAATGGGCGCGTAAGCTGAAAAGGAGTCATATTGGTAGAGGAATGGCAGCCCATGTTGAAACAATGCAAGGACTGGACTCCTTAGAAAATACTCTTCTTTTTCAAAATTGTGAAGTTTTAACTTCTTTCCATAACTTGTATTGTTATGGTGACTTAGATAAAGACTTACTTTTCCCTTTTTATTCTTGCGTCTTCATGAAAGTTACTGTTGTCATTTGTTTTGTCTCCCTCGTCTCTTCTCTTTGTCTCGTCTTGTTTGTAGTAAAATATCATTTGGGGTGGGGNCTGAAGGTTCCTGAACAAAAGGAACCCAATGTTATTTAATGATATTTCACATTTGGAGCTTCTGTTGATGAAGAGGTACTTTAAACTTTACCAAAGATGTAGTGTCTCTGAAATATAAAGTTATTTTGTCAGCCTGTTATATTGAAAATCGTTCAACTTTCCTTGAGCATATCTGAGTAGTTCATCTTTCATGATTATATCTGACAAACTATATGAATTTGCATCTTTCTATCTGTTATCTCTGCAAGACTCCTACTATTCTTTTTACCTTTTGGTTCTCATGAATCACGAACAAGTTCTTTTTAGGTCGTTCATTTTTAATACTCTGCTCAGTGATTGCTTATTGTGGTTTCTTTGCATTTCTGTCTCAGCATTGTGCAGGTGTAAATTGTTTGGCTCTGTTGAAGTCGTCCTCAGCCAGTGGGTCTGAGTACCTATTTACTGGGAGCAGAGATGGCACATTAAAGAGATGGGAATTGGCTGAAGATGGTGCCACCTGCTGTGCTACATTTGAGTCCCATGTTGATTGGGTACTGTTCAAATTCTTTTTCCTCGCTAGGTCTTGTGTTCTACTAGCTTTTTGCCTCCCACAGCACTAGCATCAGTTTAATGACATCTACTAGATAAAATCATATCCAGCATATGGTACATAAGAATCAGTTGACTTGAATTAACCAGGCTGCACCAGGTAGTTTCTTTCGATCGTTCTTTTTGGTTTACCTCTTTCTCAAATAAAGGTCACCAAATACTATTTTCAAGTACTTTATGCAGTGGCCCATCTTAGTATGGAATTCAGTTTGTTAGATGGAAACTTTTCGTTCCGTTGAATATGCCTGGATGCGCTATTGACCTGTCCACCTAATGCTAAATCTTTTGTTGTGTAACTGGCTGTTTTCATATTTTGTTAGTTATATTACTTATGCATAACTCAGCAGTTGTATTGTGATTCACAAATCTTGCAGGTAAATGATGCTGTTCTTACAGGCAATAACACATTGGTTTCATGCTCCTCAGACACCACTGTCAAGGTATTTATATTCACTTCTAAATTTAGTATTCCTATTTGCTTACAATTTTTTACACGCATTTCTATTACTTTTCATTACGCAACTTGTTTTCTGAAAATCTTTCTGTTGGATCACCAGGTATGGAATGGCTTATCTGAGGGATCTTGTATCAGGACACTTCGTCAGCACTCTGATTATGTCACTTGCCTTGCTTCAGCAGAAAAAAATGTAAATTCTTCTGCATAGCTTTTTTGGCATTATAAAAATTGCAGTGAATCATTAACTTCAATTGAAACTAGGACTTGAATATTTAGGCTGAATCCGGACTTAATTAACTCTACTTTCTGACTCCATGTCATTATCATTAATAAATAGAGCAATGTTGTTGCATCTGCTGGCCTTGGTGGTGAGGTTTACATATGGGACCTTGAAGGTGCACTTTCCCCAAAATCTAAGTCAACTGATGCAACTGTGGAAGACTGTTCAAATGGTGTCAGTGGTTCAGGAAGTTCATTGCCCATTACAAGCATCCACCCTAATAGTTCGAGCAACACCATTTCCTTGCACACCCAGTCTGAAGGATATATTCCTGTATCTGCAAAGGGCCATAAGGAGTCAGTATATGCATTGGCAATGAATGGCAGTGGATCCCTTCTTGTTTCTGGTGGAACTGAGAAGGTATATTCTGGTAGTTAGGTTAGTTTTTAATCTTTCAAAATGTGCAGTTCCTAAATTACCAAAGCAGCTGTAGCAATAACTACTTTCTGAGTTTCTTTAAGGTTGTGCGTGTCTGGGATCCGAGAACTGGTTCGAAGACCATGAAGCTAAAAGGTCATACAGATAATATTAGGGCACTACTTCTTGATTCTACTGGCAGGTATGTTGCAAAAAGAATAATGCCATAAAGATATTTTGATTGTATTTTAGGCTCACATTGACAATTGTTATTCATCTAGAAGTATTTGTCTTCCAGCTATTGTACGTAGTTGATATACTCCGATAAGCGTGGTGGAAGATGGATTTGGATACATAGGTTTAGCATAGCATCATTGATGCATGTTACTTGACACTCAAGCAATATAAAGAATAGCAGATGTTGTTCATTTCCTCCAACTTATGAGGGTAGCATATAGTGTTTTTAAAGGCTTGCAAATACTAACTTTTATATAGACAACCAGCAAGAAGAACTTGCTGCTGTTTGAAAGTTGCAATCAAAAACCAAAACCTATAGGTTGTGTAAGGTGTTAAGGATATCTATAATGGCAGCAGGATCAAAAACATTAGTATTTGCCATATTATACCAAAACCCAAGGAAAAATAAACATTTACTTTTGACATTAGTGACAGTGTCTTTCTTGTCCTCGAACAGATTTGTATTCCTTTCTTGCCATAAAGTCCACCATACTGCAGCTGGTAAAGTATTCCAAATGGTTAGCACGGACCTATGGAGATCTTTCCTGAACCATCCTTGCAAGAATAACAGGGCTGTCTTGCGCATACACCACTTCAGACCAAAATATTGAGAATGAATTCCCAGATTTGAGAGGAGAATTACAATGGAGGAAGAGATGATTGCTGTCCTCAGTTTGTTCTTCGCATAGCAAGCATCTGGTACATAACTGCATTCCTTTTCTTTGGGATGATCTCAGGGTTCGCCAACACGCAAAGTCGAGCCCACTTAAAACCTCTCCTTTCTTCGTGATTGGGTTCAATTCTATAAAACCACCAAGTTTGTCATTGATGTCTTTGAAGACTGACTAAAAATGGAATGAAATGCTCAAAGGTCTGACCCAAACTCTTATTGGCTTGTTGCTACAAGGTCGCACAAAAGCCAATTCCGGCGACCACTATTGTAAGTCAAGAGTTTGACCCTTCCACTTCCATGACCTATCTTCACTCTGTTGGCTTCCGTGGCTGATGGAAATTCAAAAAGATATGCGCCGTTAATAATTCGAACACTTGGACTGATGTTTTTCACCTATGAAGAGCCTACTAGGAAAGTTCTTCCAGTGGAGCTTGATTTTGGATGTCCCACAAGACATCTTTAAAGAAAATTTTCTCCAGAAGATATAGAGTCTTAATTAAATGCTCCAATTCCTGCTACATTATCACCTTTCCACCTTAATTGAAGAGGAGTTGTGGGCCATTGTTCCAGGTTGGTGATATTTGCATAACTTTTTTGTTGTGGGGCTTTTTCTTTCACTGAGGGAGTGACTATACTGGGACTGGTATCAACAAACCTCCAAACTGTTTGCAATGTGGGGCCGGTCGAAGTTCAGAGAGAATTCTGGTATAATGATGGATATTCTACTCTGCTTCTGTTCAGTGACAATACAAATATATCTACCGTATCTGTTGAAGTTTTGGAAAACAGAGATGTTGAGCCATCCGTCCCTATTTACCCATCTGTTGGAGTTCTCTCCAAGTCTATGAGAGGCCACCATCAAGATTTGACACAGCCAGTACATTGAGCTCCTGTTCATATGTAGTCTGCTAATGAAGTGGGCTTTCCTTTCAATCCATTCATCTTTTGGTGCATTATGAGGTGGCGTCGAGCTTGTGGAGGGCGGTCTTGAATTACTTTGGTGTACAATGGTGCTAGGTACTGTTAGAGATGCGTTCCACAATTGTGCTTGAAGACGTAGACGTAGTAGACAAAAGGCTTGGAAGGTTGCTCCATTAGCTCTTATGTGGGTTGTATGGAGAGACAGAAATCGAAGAGTTTTTGAGGGGATTGAACATGATATTTTACATTTTAAGGAATAGCCTTCTTTGTTTGATTGCTTTTTGGTACACCTTGAAAATCCCTTCTTGTATAGAGGATTGAGCGTCTTTCGTAGATAATCATGTTTTGATGTAGTTTCTCTACTTTTTGATATACCTCTTGTATACAGGAGTTTTCGTTCCATTGTTTATAGTATTATTTACCTTATCAAAAAAGAGTTTTGCTGTCCATTATAGTTTTTGATGATCATCGGTGTGATGACCACCAGGTGGATCACAGATCAGGAAAGGCTGTTGGAAAAGAAAAAGTTACTTAGATTCTAGAGAGAAGTAGGACGTTCTCTCTTTTACCTCTCCTTTCTTTGCAAATGGATGATTCTTGGATTTTTGCTACTTGATTCAAAGAAAAAGTAGAATGGTCTATGACTAAGAGTGCTTATCTTATTGCCTTTTTAGTATGTGACCGTTGTTCGTCATTGGCTTCTTTATGAGTTAGAGATCAAGGACACATTTTTGTTGAAACTGGTAAATATGTATTCCTCAGCATTAAGGACATGCTGGAAACCATCAAGAAGTGTTCGACACAAATAGAAAAGAGACAAAAAAAATACTTACAGGGATCTTAATAGTTCTACAAAATGATCTAAATCTTCTAGTTCTATTTCTTTACACTAAGAGTAGAAAAATACTATACAATTCTATCTGACTTTCTGAATGGAATTGGATCTATCTTCAAAACATTTCCCATTTCTTTCTCTCCAAATTGTCCACCAGATGGACGGTGGGATTATCCTCCACCATTTCTTCAGACTCTTATGACCTCCTTTTTTCATCCAGCAGCTTAGCAAGTCTGCAGTATGTTCAGGCATAGTCCATCTTATCTGTTAGGTTGAGAAATAAGGACCAAAGTTGTGCTGGGAATGTGCAATGTAGAAGAAAATGATTATTGGTTCCATCTGTTTCCTTGCACAAGAAACATCTAGAGACTATGATGGCTCCTTTTCTCTTCAAAACTTCATGTTTCAAACACTCTCTTTTAGCCACCAACCAAGTGAAACATTTAACCTTCGTTGGGACTGTACATTTCCATACATTTTCCCATAATTTTGGTTGCCCCCCCGTTCTGCACCATGCCCTCCTTTCTATATGCCCTACTTACAGTGAATTTCTTTTATTGTGTCTCCATCTCAAGATATCTAGTTCAACGTTAGTGCCATTGAAATCACCAATCCTACTTAACTGATTAGCCACCCTTTCAACCTCCCAGTCATTTAGCAATCTTCTGATTTTTGAAGGTTAAGTTCTAGCCTGTGCACTCCGAACTTCATTAGTGTTACCCTCTGGGTTGTTGCATAGGGTAAACAGATCTGGAAAGATATCCACTCGTGGAACTTGCTCCTTCGAAACATCCTTCCAGAATTTTATTTTTTTCCTATCTCGTACTATCATCTGGAAATATCTTTAGCTTGGGCCCTTAGAGCTCTAAGAGTCTTCCATACTCCAACACCATAAGTACCGGTGCTCACATTAGTACACCATGGATTGAGTTCACCATACTTGTATTCAATCACCTCCTTCCATAGTGCATGTTCCTCACTATTGCATCTCCAAAGCCATTTTATCAATAAATTGTTGTTCCGTGCTCTCTGGTATCTGATGCCCAATCCACCCATCTCTTTACTCTGCATTGCTATTTTCCATTTCACTAAATTGTAGCCTTTGCCCTCTCTACCTCCTTGTCACAAGAATTTCCTCTTGAGTCTATCCAGTTTTTTCTGAACACTTGAGGTTAAAGGAAATAATGACATTACATATTTAAGAAGAGAATCAAGGCGAAAATTGAGAAGTATAAGTCTCTCTTCCAAAGATAAATATTGTGCCTTCCACTTAGCTAGTTTCTTTTCTGTTTTCTCTACTATTCCATCCCAAAATTTTCCTGCTTTGTGTTTGCTGCCTAGAGGCATGCCTAGGTATGTTGTAGGCATATTTTCAACTTTACATCCTAATATGAGAGCAAGATTCTGGATGATTGGCACCTCCTTTATTGGAAAAAAACCGATTTTCCCCCAATTGACCTTTAGACCTGCAGAGGCTTCAAAGTCATTCTGATATAACCAATTTGTTCAAACTTTGGTTCCCAAAATATCACCGTGTCATCTGCATATTGCAAATGACACATCTCCTTTGTCTGCCTCCTGTTACCCCCTATCTCAAAGCCTTTAATCCACCTGTTCTACAAGGCTATCCTTATCTTCCTATTAGATCCTTCAATTGCTAGTATAAACAGGAAGGGAGATAGATTACCCTGTGTAAGACCCCTTTTAGAAGGAAAAAAATTCACACGTTGTCTATTCAGCATAACAGAGAACCTGATAATTTTAATGTAAAAATCTATCCATTTCAGCCATTTCTCACCAAAGCCCATTTGTCTAAAAATGTCCGGTAAGAATTTCCCGTTGACATGATCATAAGCTTTTTCACCTTTAAGTTTGGAGTCCAGACACTCGCTGGCAATTAGTGCAACATCCATGATCTATTTCCCTTTTATAAAAGCCATCCGATGCTTATTTACCAAACTGTTAACTACCTTCTTGAGTCTTTCAGTTAGTAACTTCGCCACAATCTTGTAAATTCCACCTATGAGACTTATAGGTCTGAAGTCTTTCAACCCTGAAGCATCCTTTTTTTAGGAATCAATGTTATGAAAGTTGCATTGGAAGTTTTCTCAAACTTCTAATTCTCAAAAAAGTATTGGATAGTCTTCAATATGTCATGTCATCTTATCTTTCATGATCTCCCAGAAAGCGAGATAAAGAGACATACAAATCCATCAGGTCTAGGTGCCTTCTCCATAACACACATTTTAATGCTTTCCATGATTTCCGCCTCATCAAATAGTCTTTGTAATCACTCTTGCTCTTCCACTGAAATCCTTGTGACTTCATGTAACACTAATTTTGGCCTCCACTCTTCTGTTTCCATGTAAAGAGTCTTGTAGAAGTCTTAAATAGCTTCTTTAATATCCTCCAGATTTGTCCCTCAATACCCTCCACATTCAGGTTATCAATGGAGTTAAACCTTTTGTGAGCTGTAGCTATCCTATGGAATTATTTTGGATTTTTGTCTCCCTGTTTCAACCTTTGTATCCTGGATCTTTGTTTCCATGCTATCTCTTCATTTCTTGCTACTTCCTCAAACTCCATGCCCAAAGTAGATTTCTGTATTATCTCATCATCTGTGAGAGATCTTTGTTCATGGATAGCCTCTTAGTTGGCCAATTGATTAAGAATGTCTTTCTTTCTCTACTTCCAGTTACCCCTGTTATTCTTACTCCAATCCTTTAGCTTTTCTTTTAGCATTTTTAGAAATGCAGAGTAAGGTTACGTACAATAGATTCTTGTGGTGTGGCTCTTAGTGCACCGAGTTGCCCTTTTTAGATTTTCAGCCTGAACAAAATCAGGCCTCCCATTAACAATAAAAGAGCCTTCCACAGTTTCACATTTTCTTTGAACCCTTCTACTCTCCGCCACCAACCTTCAAATTTGGAATAGCTTTTTTTGAAATTCAACTCTCCACAAGACAACACGGTAGGATTATGGTCAGATCCTACCTTGGGTATTACTCTTTGTTTGATAAGAGTAAACTGCTTCTCCCATGATGATGAGTATAGAAATCTATCAATTCTTGAGGCACTTTTATGATTCTCCTTCTCCTTCATGTATAAGATTGTCCAAATAAAGGAACATCCACTAGTTCCAACTCTTAATGCATTCAGAGAACTCTGAAATTGCTCCATTGATTCTAAGACAATTTGTTCTCTCATTGGGATATCTGAATACATTAAAGTCAACCCTACCACCCATTTCCCTGCACACCTTCCCCTTAGTGTATACGGCTCCCACCATAATTCTCTTCTTTCCACTCTTTTACAGTCAACATAGGCTCCTGTCACAAATCAAGTAAAGTCTGAGTTTTGCCTAGACATTTTGCATGTGATACTTTGATTGCCACATTCTACCATATCTCATTCCCAAACCCTCCTGTTCACCATCTGCCTCCAAATGTACCTCGCCACCCATCTATTATCTCAAATACTATGAATAATCCTATTTATATTTCCCACCAACTTGGTTTCTACCAAAATATACACATCTGCACCCCATTGATTAATTAAATTCCTGACTAAACCCCTCTTTCTATCCTCATTTAGCCCCCTCACATTCCGTGACACAATTTTATCCTCATTTTTGAGTGATGGTTTATACCCTTCCATTGGTTCTAGGTTCACCCCCTTTGAACTTTATAAAAGATTAGCACCCCCTTTGAACTTTATAAAAGATTAGATTCTTGAGCTTTTTTGGAATTGTGTTGTTTTTTGAGGATTTTCCCTTTCCTGCTTGTCTCTCCATGTATCTTTTTGATCCAGTTTCAAACACAAAGCATATGCCTCCTTCTCACACGCACTTATAGCTGCTCCAAGGACTTGACCTATTTGATCGCATTGAGATGTACCGATGCTCTAACATGTCCTCTGAAAGATTTTCTTCTATGCACAGTAGTGCTGGCTCGTTGTAGGGAACCGGTTGATTATCATAAACTTTTAGAAAAGACGAATCTCCTTTGCTTGCTAAGGTACTAACTGACTTCCCCTCAATTGTTAGAATACCTTCTCCTTGCATCGAATCCTCTGCCTGAGCCTCCTCAATCCTTTGATTTCCTAGAGTTTTAGGGTCTGTTGCCATTTGCATGTGTTTCTCCAGTCTCATCCATTATCGAGTGCCTTGAGGGTTCCCGTCCATTATCGAGTGCCTTAAGGGCTGTTTTGTTTCTCCATAATCCAAATTAGTGATGTCCGAAAAAGGTTCAGTGAAAATAGATTGTTTGGGCTTATTGGAGAGGCCCAACTGTTATGTATCTTGGGCTTGTGAAGAGTCTTGTTAATTTAGATTTAAAATAAAATTCGAGGCCCCACTTCCACTAGCCACGTGACTGATGTCCTTTTCCATTGCCCCTTCTTTGAAAACCTCGATATCCGAGGTTTTATTTGTTGCTTTTCCTTTTCCTCTTATTGATTTGATGTCTTTGTTTTTCGTAGTAGCGGCTCTGACCTCTGAATCGTTAATCTCTACCTCTCTGCCACCTCGAGCAATGTTATTTTCCACCTTCGTCGCTCTGCAAGTCGCCAGCGACTCACACCATACTGGAAGAGAGTATATCAGACCATCATCGACAATCTCTATCTTTGTCAGGATCTTCTTCTTTGGTCCTTTTGACTCTGATTCTTGCCATCTCAAGTGATTTTTAATTTCTGTCTCCTCTTTAGTTTCTAGCCACCCCCCACATTCAATGCCTATTGTTTTCATCACCTGATCAAGGACACATTTCTTCGCGGGGATGTGGAAGATGTGGTATATATGGAGTAACTCGCAAGCTTTGTTGCTCAGAGGAAGTCCGATGATTGGTATACCATATGTATGTATGTTCTAAGTTGTCTCTCAGACTTCTTTTGGTTGGTTTACTATAGTTATTCAAGAGTTTGGCCGTGACGCACAGTGAAGTTACTCATTCTCTACTGTTTCGTTATTCTGTTCCATATGGGTGCATGTATTTGGCGGTCTTGTTGATGGTATAGTTATCACATGTAATGTTCAAGAGGGCATTACTAAGCTGAAGCTTCATCTCTTTTAGCATTTGCAAAGCAAAGATCTTCCGTAATTGAGGTATTTCTTGTGGAGGGAATTGCAAAATCCAAATAAGATATTGTCATTACACTAAGTAATTTCTTGTTTTAAGAGATTAGGATGACAGATTGGAGGTATTGACATTCATATAGATCCAATCGTTAAGCCTCTGCCAGGTCAGGGTAAGCCTCCTTTTTGTGATTGTAGATGATATAAGAGGTTGGTTATATTTGGCAGTAGTGTCTAGCATTGAGTAGGCTAAGGG